>JAVHNF010072221.1:0-14483 GCA_034783455.1 Micropsitta finschii
AAGGGGGGAAGAAAGGGCAGGGGGGCGGGGAGTGGACTGCGTGGCTAACTTGACGACAGGGTTTAAACCACAACAGTTCTAAATGCTACAGCATGTCAGATAAGCCCTTGTACATGATGTAAATAGGGAACTTCCATCCAAAGAAGAAAGCACAAGCTATTTAATAAATGATGACCCAATTCTTATGCCAAGTATTAAGAGCAAATCTGAAATAAACTATTTTCCAGTAACTTCTGCAAAAGTTATGACACATTTATGAACATTAAATATCTATGTAGCTTATGGAGTAAATATTTATGTTGCTTAAATAGAAGTCTTGCTGACAAAACAGAAGACTTTTGCACTTATAAAATTGAAACAGATTGAGGAGGGTACTTGTTTGCCCTGAATCTAAGCATAAGCATGCTAAAACGACTAAACAGCAACATTTCAACTGTTTGTGAGATTGCACATTTTGTGATTCTACCAATGGCATAATCATAGAATCATAGAATCATAGAATAATTAGGGTTGGAAAGGAACTTAAGATCATCTAGTTCCAACCCCCCTGCTATGGGAAGGAACAATCAGCACAGCACTCAGACACAGCTAACTGTAAAGGTAATACGTAACTGCAAGATGCAAAAGGAGAATTCTCTGATGTAATTTCACAAGCAGGGTACAATGAAAATCATGTACAAGGCATAAATTCTGCAAAACACGAATAGTGGATGTAGAACAGGAAGAAAACTTACCTGGGAAAATGAACAAGTCCTGTTCCTTGAAATAACATAATCTGAGTTGGGAGCAAATGATATACACCTTTATTTTTTTTTGTGGAGGTTATGAGGATAGTAAAAATACCATAGATACATGAGAAAAAAAGAGGAAGAAAGATGACTCTTGACTTTGTCCCCAGCTGACCTCATCAAAGAGAACTCAAAACCTCAAACCTGACTGCAGCCATTCCAGCAGACTACATGGCATCAGCTCTCTTGTTGAATACACACAGCTAGTGGAGAAGATGGTTATTAAGAACAATTGGAATATTCAGTAATTAAAACTAATAATATGTCAGAAGTTACGGCCAGAAAATGTATGTTCCTAATGAATTCCAATCTAGGAAAACACTGCTTTGATACTGGCCTGTTTTCTGTATTTTAAATACTCCCATCAGAGTTGCATCCAACTCCCGATATATACATACATCTGTGCACGCACACATATACTCAGTTGCAAGACTACCTGTATATTTTACACAGTACTTTTGAGATAATAAGGTCCAGAATCATCCAAGCCAGGGTTTTGTGGGAGCTGAATCCTGGACTTCAGTATATATGTGTCCCATCTAAGTATAGGGATCATTCCTTAACCACCTCAGCAGCAATCCTGATTTCATCCTTTTATCAACTCGGGAAGGACAGAATTGTTTGCGGACTTCAGTATGAACTGGATCAATAAAATGATCTTGTTTAAATAAAAAGCCTCAAGAAGTTAAAATTAGTAGCTGGAGGCTAGTGAAGGCAGTAAGTGATTTCTCATATCAGCTTTGCCAGTGCGGGAAAAATAGCAAACTATATCCTAAGTCACCATTGCAGTACTCTAGCTTTACATCAGAACAATACATCTGAAATCATTTGGGATGCTCAGATGTAAAATCCAGTAGTACAAAGATTAATCAGGTCATCAACCTCTTCTCCTTTATGTGTCTAAAATGTTATTTAATTAAAACTAAAATGCTATGTGGAATTGGTCCCAGAGTATAGTTTCTAGGCACTGCATAAATAGGAAGAAGGTATTATTTTATTATTAATAATGCTTCATCTCTTCAGCTTTCCCACAGTGCTGATGCCCAGCAATTCTCCTTTTAGTGTGCAGACATCATTGGATTTTCGTAATGGTTAATCTCAGAAAACTTTTCCAATATTTTATATCAGAAAATTCCAATTCAAGTTAATCAAAGGAAAAAGAAAAATAATTTTTACAAAATACATTTTTTTTGGGAAAAAAAACCAAACTAACTGTTAACAATGAAAGATAACAAATTCTGATTTCCTGGTATTCCTGGTCTTCTGATTTCCAGGTATTCTGATTTTCTATTTCAAAATATTATTTGTTTTATATTAGAAAACAAATGTAGCAAAACCAGAACAAAACACTTCACATGTTAATCAAATCAAATTCTTTGTTTCTGGTTTATATTTTGTACTACACTGAAAATCATTAATTTGGTTTGCATCTTTATCTGGTTGGTTTGGTTTTGTTTTTATTTTGTTTTGTACCAGAATAAAAGGAACTGGTAGACTTCCTGAAAACAAAACCAATTCTTCACAGTTGTCATGCTTAAACTGGAGTTTTTGTTGGGTTTGGATTTTTGTTTTTTTCTGAAATGCTTCTTAAGTGAGAGAGACTTTCGCATTTCAAATGGTTTAGTATTCTTCTCAGAAATCCCAACGTTTTTTGAAGTCTGAAGTCTGTGTCAGGAAAAGACTGAGGAAAGAAGACATTCTTTTTCCCCAGTTAAAATAATTCAATTACAGTGAATTAAGATGTGAATTAATAAGAAAACCAAAGCTTAGTATTACTGTCACACTGCATAACTACATTAGGCCTCCAGAAAGAAAATGACTGGCATATGAAACCTTTGATGCATAAAATCAAGTCTGAGAGAGGAGGAGAAGGAGGCAGGAAGCCTTTAGCTTTTCTTTTGGAACAGGCTTATTTCTATAAATCAGTAGTTCTGCATCTCAGAAATACTGGCTAGAAGGCAGGGCTGGGCCTTCTGAGACTTGAGTCTATTTCTAGCGCTATCAACAGCTTGACATGTGACCTTCCCAAGGTCAGTGCTCCTGTTTTCCAATCTGTTGAGCAAATAAAATTATATTGCATTCCATTGTAAAAGTCTCTGAGGTGCGTTGATAAAAAAAGGAAGAACTAGGTATTCCTCTGATATAAGATTTGACTTTTTGCCTTTTACCCCTCAGTAATGATGATAATCATCTCAGTCACCATGTTTGTCCATCACATTTCAAAGCACCTTTGGGATGTATAATTCCTTCCATTTCCTCAGACTAGGAAACTGAGGCATGGGAAAGAGAAATGAGTTTCCCAGAGTCACATCGGCAAACTACTGGTGGAGACAGGTCACTGCCTCAGTGGTGTGTTCTACACTCTGGAAAGCATTTCCCTCTCCATTATTAAACATTGGAAATATGTTACAGTTAGAGAGAACAGAGGCATAAACTTACCTACTTTTGTTCATTTAAATGATCTTTATATCGGTCAGAGACTGTGGCATGGAAAGGGATAAGAAAATACTTAATTATTGAAAACAATTTTTCTTTTTTTTGTTTTTTGTTTTTTGTTTTTGAGAAAGATGCTTTTTAATGCCTTATGTCTAAATGATACTGTGAGTTTTGTTCCATGAGTTAATTCATGTTCTTCCTGTCTTGACGTCTGATTTTTCACAAGATGATGGGAGTAATTTTTAACTGATTTTGAATTGCATGAGTGAACTTTACTAAATTACCCCCGTCAGTTAAACAAGTTGCAGAATGACCAGCTATTTCAACCTTTTTACTTGTTTGCAGTTAGAAAATGGACATGTTTCAGGAAAGAATGAAATAAACAACCAAACTATAAAAAGTTCACATTAGTAAAAGTGCACTATTGTGTATTGATCACGTTACACGAGAGTCAAGCCTTGCAAGATGTTGAGAATTACTCTAATAACTACTTAAAATCATAATGCTGGAATCTATTACAAAAAAGTGCTGAGTTTAGAATATGGTGCAAATGTTATAACTTCTTAAGGGCTATAACATTATACTAGTACTTTTCCTGCTGCCATTGAAAAGTACAATATTTTTTCTCTAGCCTAAATGTATGTCTTTTACCACAAAGAAAAAAGTAAATAAATAAATAAAATCTGTGTATTTCAGTGCTGCAATGCTGAGCACTGCAATGCCAAACTTGAGAGGAAGAAGCCTGGAGTGAAATCCCAGTCCACCAGGCAGGCAACCAACCATCTCACATACTTCTGCCTTCCTCACTGAGAAAGGCAGAAAACAGGCCCTTGCATGAGGATAAAGAGCAGTGAAGATGCTGCTCAGAGGACATTTTGGTGAAATGCTGCAGTGGAATCTCAGTTCACATTCCAGGGGCAGGGCTGTAGCAAAACCATCTCCCTCCCTCCGTCTGGTCTCCAAAACTTCAAATTTTCCCCTGAAAATAGATAACCCATGTCTGTTGCATCGAACTTTTAAAGTAAGCGTGTGTATGTGTGTGTGTGTTTTGGAATGAAAGGAGTAAAAGGAGGTGGGTGACTCAGCTCCTTATATCTCTCCTTCTCACCAACAGCACAGTGGGCAGAATATACTTTCCTGGTGGAGACATGGGGTCAATTAACTGCTAAGTTAGAAGGGGCTTTAGTCTGTCCCTATAGTACCCTTTTCATTTGAAAACAGGTCACTCACAGGCCACTCCAGAAGACTATGCAGGAAAGTATAGGCTGTAGGGGAGAGGACAGGAGGGAGTGAAGATGAGGAATAAAAGAGAAGAAAAAAATAAAATAACAAAGAAAGGCAGATAAAATACATACATCTCTGTGAATTCAGTCCTTCACCAAACAGCTGTTCTGGATACTGTTTCCAGTAAAGACAGAAGTTCTGGGGCTCAGACCTGTCCTAAGAACTGCTCAGGTTTTCTAATGATTTTAATGCAAGCAGTCACAATGGAAACTGGGTCAGAAACTCTGATCAATATATATAGTTTAAATAAGAAATTCTGATCAGGACCTTGGCCTGGCCTACTCACTAAATACACCTCTTGCTTCCGCATCATCAGAATTTCAAAGTGAAATGACTACATGGCTTTTATGGCAAACTACACCCAAGCTGGATGCAGAATCTTTCTACCTTTGTGACTTCTATTCACTTTTCTGACTCCTACTGTTTGAAGCTTGTAAGACTCACCCTGTGACCTATGCAGGCCAGTGTTTCTAACACTGGTTGGAATTATCACAAGGTCTGATAAATATGCATACCGAAGAGGAATGTATATAGGTTTTTCTACTGGTTTCATAGTCTTGACATCTAATGTGCGAAGTCTATTAGGTCAAGCTCAGTCTCACATGAAAGCATAATGCAAGCAAGTCCTCCAAGGGCTCTGCACACCCTGGTGGGTGCGGTAACTCATGCTCCCCCACTGCCTTTCTCTGGTTCAACAGATCTCAGAATTATTTTTCTTGTAAAGTAGAACAGCTGCAGCAAGAAGGCTGGTACCCTGGTAGTTGAGGGTATGAGCCAAGAAAGAAGAACATGTGGGCTGGCTCTTACACTGCAAAAGATAGAGATTTTTTATTTTCTCATCCTGAGCCAGTCTCCTACTCACTAGATAGAAGTAGGCAAACCACTTCTCTAACTTTCTTTTCTTTCTTTTTTCTTTTTTTCTTTTTTTTTTTTTTTTAATCAATCATCATCATCTGCCACTGCACCATTTTGCAAAGTTCCATCTGGTGAATATATCACAAGGAGAACTGGAACATGCTCACACGTCACTGCCCTCAAGAAAATGAGGAAGACAAATATCTGGTTTCGAAAATCTTGTTAGGCCTAAATGCAATTTAGATACACATTCAATAGTTCTGTAAAGACTGGCCTGTGAAACATATTGAGATAGAAAATTCCGGGAGGAGATCCTTGTATTAGTTTAACCCATCCTACCCTTAGTTAAAAGGTTTTAAACTGAACTAGTTTAAAGTTACATTGAGAAGCTTAGTTTCTGCAGGAGTTGCACCAGCATAAGGAGACACCTATGCATAGACAAAGCCTGAATAAAGCTATAATTTCAAATTAAATAATGATCATGTAACTTTTCTATTTGGTGAGTCCATCGTAATTTGTAGTGCACACATGTACAGAGATGTTTATATACATATGTATATATATGTGTGTGTATCCACACAGAGAATAATGTCTGCAATGTAAGATGTCTTTATTGTGATTATACCTCCCACAGAAATAATGAAGCCAATTTTACAGAATGTGGAACAAGTATTGAAAGCAGGGTATCTACAATAACAAATATGTGTTCTGCAGAAACTTTGCAGATGCTCTGAGTTCTGCTTTGCAAGTTCTACAATGTTAGATGAGGTAATTAGCTTTTTAACATGTTCTGATATAGCACAAATAAACCTTTAACCACTGTGACTTACATAGTCATGGCAACAGGAAGATGAGAGGTTACCAACTGAGAAAATGTAGAAGTACCCCAGTACCTTTTCCTATTGTAAATTATTTTCCATATCAGGAGCAAAAATCTTCCTGTTCAAAAGGCAATTGTGAAGTCCAAGACATTTGGCTTTTACTTGGTTAAATACAATACTTTACACCCAGAAGATAGGTATAAATAGGAAGTTCATTGTCTTGAACTTCTAGAAGTTGCAGAGGCAAACATAAGGAAAAGACATCAGGTAAGGAAAGGAGTCAAGGAAAATAGACTTGGGTGCTCTTTCCCCTGTGTGATCTTCTGAATAATTGGGAGGGGACAATGTGAGCTCTGGTTATTCAGCCTGTGTATAGATTGTGAACTGGAATGCATATGCTGGATTTTAAAGATTCACTGGCATTTCAGTGCTGCATGATCTCTCACTTTACCACATTCTATAGGTAAAAAAGCAAATTATTTCAGCCAGACAGATCCTCATCAACCTGATCCAGAGTAGGTATCTCTTTAAAGCACTTGGAGGCAGGCCTCGTCTCCTAAGGTGCACATTTCCAAACTTAATTCAAGAAGATGAGGAAATCTAGAAATTTAGGATTATGACACTGAGTAATGATAAATTCCTTGTTCCTGACACATCTTTCCTGTGTAATTTGACTTACAGAACCAAAATTTCTGATACCAGATCTAAAATGTATCGTGCCTCTTTTCTTCCTCTCTGACTTGCCTTCTTGATGCAAACCTTGGCATGGCAAATGCTCTCTCAGTACATATATCATATATATGAGACATGAATCTCTCTATATAGTTCCAAAGTATACAGCTGAAAACACAATGGGTTCCTTATCTAAATAGTCTTTTAGAATTTACAAAGTACTCATGAACACTCTTACATCTTCTGGCAGACTTTTTAACTCTTCTTTTTTTCCCCACTTTGAAATTCTAGGACCCCAGATGGCTTACACTAGGTTTCCACCTCTCAGCAGATGCCTTGGAAGAAGCAGGCAATTTGTCCTTCATGCTTTGACAACAGGTCATTGTCTCCTTCCTCTTACTTGATTTGCATTTGTTTATTTAATATCTTGTTAATGTTCAGGTCTCTGGCTTCATTTTGATTCTTTTTACAGTGCCTGAGCAATTTTAATAGCATGAAGGTGAAGGTGCTCAGAAGCTTTATTCTATGGTGGGAGAACAAGTTTCTTAGTCCTACTTCCCCACATCCAACTTAGTGTTCATCAGACTGCAGCTTTCCAGCCTTTCCCCCGCCAAGATTTTCCTAATGGTGATCTTGTCGCTGCTGCTGACACGGAGTAAGTCCCCTACCCCAACTCCGACCCCAACCCTGCCCACTTCCCCTGATTCTCCCGCCTCCTTCCACAGTTTCCTGGAGTCTTCCCTGCCTCCCCGTGCACTTCGAGGCTGCTATTTTTGATCCATGGAAGGTTTCCAGCCCGCCTGGCACCTCCCCTCTCACCCCCCACCTTCCCGACATCACAGAGAGACAAAGTCAAAGAAACCATCAGGAGAAATGAATTAATGCGCCTCAACGTGGCGCCAAGTCTCCTTCCCTCTTTTTTTCCTAATGAAACCACTAAGATATTTCTTGTGGTGCTTTCTGTTTTAGTGGCATTTTATCTCTTCTGGTGCGTTTGTAATTTATTGGGCAGGCTTTTCCGGGGCCAGGATTTTTCTTTTTGTCTGTTTTGCTTTCTCCTCTCGTCCCATTTCCCCCCTTTGTTTTTCCTAATATGCTGAAAAATGTTTACTCAGACCCACAGTTTTTCTGTAGGAGCCCACATCTTTTCCTCTTTGGTACAAAAGTGAAAGATCAATTAAACCATGAAATATTAGCACTAAAAACGACCCCTCCAGAATGTTTTCAGAGGCCGGTCCCAATTTCCAAGCTTGTAAGAGACAGAAAGGCAAAGATCCGTGCTGCAGCACGTGCTGCCTGCAGATTCACCTTGATAAAGGAATTCCATGCTGCCTCCTCTTTCCCATCCGGACCCCGCGCTCTACGGGCAAAGCAGTGGGAAAAGCACTTGAGGATGTGCACTGGGTTTAAAGGATGACGCTGAGTTTAGAGGAGACTCTCCCTGCTTCACCTTCCCTGACTGAGCTCGAAGTTGGAGTTAAGACAACCGTGTGTAAAAGGCTTCAACCGTGAGTGCGTGCTTGTTACTATTAGATAAACATTCAGCAAAGTTCATTCACATAAACGTCTGCATTGTTCCTTAGGAAATGCCTTTGAACTGAAGAGTACTTAGCCATTCAGTACACAAACACTGTCACGCTCAATGACCTCCTTTTGCCCCCAGAAAGTAATCAGACCCTGCAAAGGAGCACTCACCAAGCCCAGCTCTTAAGTGAGGCTCAGGCAGCACTGGGATTGGCCTTTATTTCCCTAAGCTCCCTGTCCTTCAGGGAGAAGGAAACTGAGGCACCAAGCAGCTGCAGCAAGTGACACAGTGAAGGCTCAAGCTGCATTCTCCCCAGCCTGAATACCCATCTGCATCCCTCAACCGAAACTGTTTTAAGCAGCATCTCCAAGGAGCTTGTCTGTTCGTTAAAAGTCCTAACTTTCCCTTGGCTGCCATTGGCTGATGGCTCCTCTCCAGGCCTGGAGTTTAAGTGAAAGGCTCCTTAAAACAATTAAATAAATACATGTATAAAGGCAGCTCTTTGAGCAGCCCTTTTCTCTCCTGCCCTCCAGATGCCCCGGATGAGTGGAAGCTTTACAGCTCACACAGTGGAGGTTGTTGTCCACGTGAGTTTTCCTTTGTTTGGGTTATTCTGATTATGGTTTACTTTTACTCCTGGGTTTCTTTCTGTTAGGAGCATGTGTCATTTCCTGATCTGACCTAACCCAGGGACATCATGCCCCTCTTATCCCTGTAGCAGGGTAGCAAAATTCACCGCATAAAAAGGATGCTGAGCTGCTTTTGTCTGTTCATAGCAGTGATGCACAGAGCTCTGCAAATGATCTCTTGCTTCAGGGCGATCTAGAAGATTTCAGGCAAACCTGGAGTATGGCATCTTCTGAAGGCACCAAACTATTCTAGCAACCCAAGTAACAAAATATGACTTGTCTTGTACTGTAACTCTCCAATAGATCATGACAGCTCTTACTAAAAGGCTTTCACAATTTAGTTGATGCAACCAGAAAAAACACAGTGATTTCTAGGAATATATTGTAGAAAGATCTGGCAGGGATGCTTTAAGGTGAGCTGAGATTGGAGGGGCTTATGTGGATGATAGGGTAGATCTCTGCATTCAAACCAGTGGACTTCTGGTGTTGGGGGTTTATTTTAAGAAGGCTGTGAGGCAGAATTCAGCCTGAGAGAAACAAGTTTCTCTTGTGCTACCCAGACATCTTCATGTGCGAAACTCCAGCAGGGGATTCACACCTGCTCTGGAGCATCTTCAGGGATCCAGAAGGTAAAAAACGTTTGAAAAGCCCTGGAATAGGCAACCTCTGCTGATCCTCTTATCCCAGGGTTTTCGTTACCCTTTGCCTAACACAAACCTCACTGAGATGCTTCATGTGCTAAAGATCATCCAAAGGGAGAAGAGAAGTCCTGGACCAGTGGAGGGAGGGAGGGAGGGAGAATCCCTGCACACACCTTCAGGTTCATGATGTGGAACTGATAACTTCTGATTCCCTGCAGTAGAGGGCAGCAGTGACACACACACACAATAGCCGCTTCATTGCAGTTGGATTTGGAAACGATACATACGTGCAATGTGCCTTAAAAAAGTGGGAAAAAAGAAAGAAAAAACCCACCAAGATCCACTATAATAAGATCTAAAGTCAGGGATTTTCTTTATTTTTGTTTCTTTTATTCAACATTCAAACTAGTGGGAGGAGAGCGAGAAGGGAGACTGCAAGGAAAGGGGATGTGGCACCGCAGTCATCGTGATGGAGCAAGTACCCACAGCCTTTGATGGCAACGAGAATCCTGGCGACCTTCTTGCTTCCCTGGAGGGCTTGAAATGAAATTCAGTCTAGGGAAAGATTTACGAGCTCGGATGAAACCAGAACCAAACCAGCTCCCTACCACCAAGTCCGTGGCTTTGGAGAAGCTGGATTAAGTTTAGGCTCTCCATCCCAGCTCTCCTGGCAAAGCTGTGGCCTCAAGAAAGAAGGCAGCCTTAGATTCCAGCCCAAGGCTGCCGCAGGGACTACAGCAGCTCAGGGTATATTGCCTGGGAAGGAATAATGCTGTTGGCATTCAGACAGGGCTTTCGAGTTAATTCTTTACAACACACAAAGTGGGGCTGTAGGTGCCAGTGCAAAGTGCTGAATGCACCAGTATAAATGACTGCACAGTGTGCAAAGCAATGAGAAAATGAATTTGGAATGCAACCACACCATTTCCCATGAGGAAAATAGGGAAAAAGCCAGAGATAACACTCTGGATGGATTCTTTTCTCTTAAAGATACTCCCGGGACAGTCTTTCATGTGGATATTCTTCTCTGGGCCATCTGATAACCTTTTGTCATCTCTTTTTCCCCCACTTTTGGGGTAGGAAACACCACTTGAAATATCCAGTCACAGTGGTCATGATCCATTCAAGCTCTGTGCTGCTCTCAGGAGTGATGCCAGGGAGCATGGACAAATGGGTCAGTGTCGGTTTAGCTCCACTTGGATCTAAGAGCTGCTGTAGATGATGCTTCCTTCTCACCCACAGCCTAGGGACGGCTTTAAAGCAGAGACCTGTCTGCTCATGCTGTGCAGGGGCCACCTGACAGAGGTGACTCAGAGGGACCAGTCTGAGTCTGCTCCTGGTACATGAGAAGTGCAGCATGAAAGGTGAATGGTACAGGGTCACTTCCAGCAATATAAACAGTACACACATGTACAGTCAGGGGATTAAGTGCCAGGGAGATGTCTGAGCTCCGTTCTAGGGAATGAAGGATATGGCAATAGGGAAGGAATTGAAAGTGGGATGCTGGGATGCTGGACAGGACTGGGAATGAGTGAGATCACAATGTACCAGCTCTCAGAGGCTGTGGTTCTTTTGTCAGACAGGTACTAGCCTATGTCTTCTCTCCAAGTGACTCCAAGTGATCTCCGAGTGAGATATCAAATACACACTATATATGACCAAACACCAGCAAAAAGCAAATCTTTGTTCCTCCTGCAGCACCAATCCTGCTCCCTTTTCCTTGCACTGCAATTCCTTCTGCTGGTAGCTGAGATCTGAAGAGGTTGAAAGAAGAGGATAATGGAAACACATCCCTGTCCAGTGGTGAACCTTGCTCTCCCTTCTCTGCCTACAGATGTTCAACTAGAGAAGGGGTTCAGTGCCCTGGTAGCAGACAATACCCAAAACAGCATCCAAGCTGTTAGCTTGGGCCACATAGGAGCACTAGGAGAAGGGATGGTGATGGGGCTCCCTGCCTCAGGGGATGGAGGCCCCCAGCTGCCCACTTGACTGTTGTCTATGGAATTTAGCACCTTGCCATGGCTTGGGACTTTGCAGAGAGTTCTGAGGCTGGTCTAGCTCTTGGACTGGTACTCCCTGATGCTTTTCTATGTAGGCAACAACAATATGGTCATGAAGACTTGAAGCATATAAAACTGGGCTATCATATGGGCATGTCATATGGGCATATGTCATATGAACATATATGGGCTACCCATCTCTGTGGGTGATGGCCAAGGGCATGGGGACCAGGATGCATTTCCTCAATCCTGCTGGTGAAGAAGGGCTTGAGGAGTGGAAGGATCTTAGAGGTCAACAATGGATTGTTGAAATGGTGTTGAAATCAGGGATTAGCTTTTATGACAGTCTTTTTAGGACCTTGACAGGTTTTTTAGGCCCCTCTTTGGTGGTGGAGGACAGCTATGGGCATTGACAACACAATCATACCCCAAGAGAAGCCAAAAGCCTGCATGGACCAACAAGATGCTCCTGATGGAACTCAAATGTAACAAGAAATATGCAAGAAGTGCAAGCAGGGACAAATGATCCAAGAGAAATGTAAAGATGCTGTCTGCGTATGCGGTGATGGAGCTAGGAAAGCCAAAGCCTGCTTGGAGTTGAAACCAGTGAAGACTATGAAAGGCAACAGGATGGGCTTCTAGATTTACATCAGCAGAGGTGAAACCTGAAGCAAAGATGACTTACCTTCATTGGAGGAGAATGAGGTTAAGAAGTGCTTAATCTAGACAGATGCAAGTCTATGGGCTGCATCCATGACTGCTGAGGGAGCTGGCCAGTGGCATTGTGAAGCCACCCTTTATTATCTTTAACAGATCATGGCAATGGGGAGAGGGTCCTGAGGAATAGAAGGAAGCAGATATCACTCCTCAAGAAGAGCAAGATGGAGGACTTGGGGAGCAACAAGCTCGTAAGCTTCTCATTGACTCCAGGAAAGCGATGGAGCGAGTCCACCCAGAAACCAGTTCCAAACATAAGAAGTTCCAAACGTCCTCAGCAAGTTTGCAGATGGTACAAAACTGGGATGAGTGGTTGCTGCGCCAGGTGGTTGCTCTGCCATTCAGAGGAACCTAGTTCAGTCTAGAGAAATGGATCAACAGGAACCTCATGATGTTCATCACGGGGAAGTGTGAAGTCCTGTCCTTGGGGAGGAACAGCCCCATGCACCACCATTGCATGCTGTGGTGGAGTGGCTGGACAGATACTTTGCTGAAAAGGACCTGGGGGTCCTAGTGGCCAGCAAACTGACCTCAAGCCAGCAATGTTCCCCCGTAACAAAGGAGGGAAGCATCATTTGGCTGAATTAGATTTTATTAATTGCTTTTCGAAAGTCAGGTGAGAAAAGTCCATGGATCACCAGAGGTCTTTAACCTGCAGCTTGAAAGCCAAGCATTCAGGTCACACATTATTGAGGATCCATGAAGAATTTTGCAGTTAAATTCCCTTGCTTAAAAACACCTGAGGTGATCCTCATTCTTTCTTCAACTCTGAAATTGATAAAGGGGACATCTTGAAATCTGTCTCAACCCAGAAGTGACTATTTCCAGATCTCAACAACTTCCCTGGAACGGCAAGGGCAGAAATACTAACTAATAATAAAACCAAGAGTAATGGAGAGTACCTACCAGACCAGACAGCACCTCTGGAGGCTGTTGTAAGCCAAAGTTTTGTGCCAATTCATTTTCTTTACCTCGTTTTATTCATGAGGATACTGAGCAGATCCAAACTATATGGACAAAGTTGGACAGAAAGAATTCTGTGAGGAACCACCTGACTCTGGGGACAGAAAACACACTGGAGTAGCCTTCTGTGTTATTATTGTCTTATTGATTCCAAGACACAGCACGTCCCCAGCAGACATTTCATCTGCCTGCAGCTTTCGACACAGACAGATTTATAGTGCTCTCCTTCCTCCTTTCGTTCTTGCCAACTATTCCTCTAACCAGAGCATCCATCTCTCCTCAATGTGTTTTCTTCTCTCCATCTAATCACTAAGTCCTTCGTGTCTCCACAATATTTATATGTCCTTCCATCCGTCCATTGCTCTTTGCATTAGTCAAATCTTAAAAGAGTTTCAACTGTTTTCTCAGCCTTAGCTATCCAGTTCCATAAAGAGCACCGCAATTGGGTTTGAAATTGAGAAGAAAAAAAGGAAACCTAACCGTGCAGGGAACTGGCATCTAAACCATGCCCTATAAATGGGTTCATGAGGGAAGTATTACGACCTTTGCAAAAGCTGCAAGACAGTCTGACCTAAGCTACCAACCAGAAGAATTTCAGGAGGTCTGTCAATGTTGTTTTTTCACATCCATGTTTTATTGTATTGTCGACACATTTCTGATCCCTTTTAAGATGAATGCATATTTTCCAGATTTGATTTCCTTTCTGCTTCTTTTGTGGCTTCTTAGTTCAACTGTGCAAGGGAAAAGGAAACTCAATTAAACTCAAGCAGCTTGAAGCTCTGCAAGGGACGGCGCACGGGGTGTGTTGGCTCCCGTTCCCATCTGGACAGGCACTGCTGATTCATCCATATGAACAAGGAGGTGACAATCATTTGTTCAGAAGCCCAGCCATTCATTTGAGAAGGTCCATGCCCCCTCTTGTTCCCCCACTGCCTCCCCTTCCCAGAATAATAATACATGGTTGAGGGAATCATATTCTCAGGGAAGAGGATCGGAAATGGTTCTTTTGCTTTTCGGCAAACTCTCAAATAAAATAAGAACTTTCTATTATTAACCCTCATTATGGTATGGAATTTTCCCACACTGAGCAGAGAAAATAGCTCAAGTAGGATTCAGTTATGGAGAGCGTCACAGGAGGCCACACAGTCCAAC
>JAVHNF010072222.1:7741-21159 GCA_034783455.1 Micropsitta finschii
GAAACCCCAAAACATGTAATTAGGAAGCTGCCTGCAGGAGGGGGATGCTCCTTTGTGATGCTCCTGCTGTGCTGGCCATGGCATGGGGAGAGGGGACACAGCAGAAGGGGAGTGCATCTGAGGGCACCATCTGAGGGCACCGTCTGAGGGCACCCAGCCACCCTCACCCTGCTCCTCCCTGCACCATTAACTGTGGGCGGTGGGGAGCGGTGGTTGAATCAGCACTGGGCACCACTGGGGCACTGCTGGCAGGGATATGGACACGTCTTGGGTTACCTGAGCCACCCGGTCACCACAGCCCGAGTGGTACAACCCTGCCCACCAGTGCCTGTGGGGCTGTGCTGTGCCATGGGCCTAGGAGTGGAGGGCTTAGCCTCTGGGGGAGGACACCTACAAGCACCAGGCCCAGGCTGGGACGTGTCCTGCTGCTGGTCCTGGCTCTCCTCACTCAGCCAGCACCAGAGGGGGACGCATGAACAGGGTGAGAGCAGCGGTAATGGTCAGAGCCAGGATGCAGCTCCACTGCTCTGGGACAGTCCTGAGCCTCTTGGCAGGGCAGCCCTGACTCGCTGGGTCTGGGGTGCCAGGCTGTGGGGAGGCACCACACAGTGGGGTGCTCCCGCCCTGTGCAGAGCCCTGCCCACCCCCGGAGGAGTTCTAAATAAACTATTAGCTTTATTTTGGGAACGTGGCGGAAACGTGCGTGGCAGGTTGCTCCGGAGAGAAAGGGGGAAAGTTGGCTGCCGGGCCCTGGCCTGGGTGTGCCGGGGTGCGGCTGCTGGAGCTGGAGTAGATCCCGGAGAGACGGGCTGTGCCCAAGGTTTTTCCCTGTTTAGGCGTAAACAGCAGGACCCCGGGCATACCAGGCGCTGGGAAAAAGGCTACGTGGATGCTAGGAGCACTTGGCACAGAGCTGTTGCAATGCCATGTCACTGCAGTACGATGGGTACTGGGCAAGATGGCCCGTGGTGGGTTGGGTACCACTGGCTGAGGCCTGGGCTGGGACCCTGGGGATAGAGAAGTGTAATGAGCAAAACTTCTGACCATGGAGCTTCCAGTCACATCACCTCATGTTCTGAGACTGAGCATGGCAGTGTCTGTGTGGTAGCGGCACACAGTGGGGAGACAGTGGGGTTGTGGATTGCGGTATAACCCCTCTGGGGCACATGCTGGTGAAGAATGGCTGCCCTATGGCCAGTTGCAGGTAGGGCAGGGCCAAAAGGGGAAGCCGGGAGCCCTCGAAGGAGCTGCCAACGTGTGCAGTCAAGGTGCAGGCAGGGCATAGGGATGCCCGTGGGTCGGATCCCGCAGGCCCGCTGCGGTGTCAACCTGCAACTGCTCCAGAATGGTGTTTTCGGCCGGGGGTCTGGACCGCTTCTACTTCCTGGAGGTGAGGCCTTGAGGAGCTTTGGGTCCAGAGCCGGGCGGTTGTTCCCTACGGAGCCGAAGGGATCGATCCCTGCTCCTTGAGGTGATGGGATGGCCCCTTCCACGTTGAGAAGAGCTCTTCGTGTCCCAGTGTCCCCAAGCCTTTCCCTGCCTCCCTCCCTCCCTTCCCCAGGCTTACAACGCCAAAACCAAGAGCTTCGAGGATCCTCCCAACCACGCACGGAATTCCGGCCACAAAGGGAAGGGGAAGGGGAAAGGGAAAGGTGAGTTTGCGGGAAGGGATGGGGCTGGAAGAGCTGAGCGGGGAGGAAGCCATTCCAGATGCGGGGATGCAGCGGTGGCGGGATCAAAGCCCAACCATTGCCCACCTGGTCCCCATCCCGCTTGTGCTCCGAGCCCTGCTCCAGCTCCTCCTCTGGTCCCTCTCCGGCCACTTCCATGTCCCGATGATGCGGGACTGAGCCTCCAAAGCTATCGGATGGGGGAAAGGGCCCAATGGGGCAGGAAAGGGGCTTGGAGCTGGGGTTTGGCTGCAGAGGAAGAGGAGAAGGAGGAAGGGGCTCGGATGCGAGCGGGGTTTGTGGTGCAGGCAAAGGCAAGGAGAAAGGCTTGGAGAGAAAGAGAGACATGTGGCTAAAATTGGCTGCCTCTCTGGAGATCCCAGTTAGCACAACAGTTATTGAGACCACAGAAACTTCCACCCTCCTTTACAGACTCCCACACCTCCAGCAACATTTGATGTTTGCCTCAGAGCTGCTTTCAGAGTTTTAATGAAGCACATGAGGATCTTTAAGGCTTCCTGGAAATTAAAGCAGTGATGCCATCTCCTCTGAAAAACTTGAGGCAAGTTGACATAACAGACTGGATAAATACACAGAAGAACTTACTTAGAAACATTCTACAAATACAGACAAATTAATCAGATTTCTCAGAGAACAGATTTTGATGAGTTTTCCTCCACTCCTTCAAAAGATGACTTTGTATCTTCTGCATGCACTGAAACTGGGTATTCCAGTCTTAATTTGCCATGTTTAATTTCTGAGTGTTGTTAAAAAAATCTTTTTATTTCCAGAAATTTTCATAGCAGCATTCCTAGGTATATGATTTATGTTGTTAAGATTCCTATAGTTACACAAAGCAAATGCTGTGCAAAGCCATGGAGTTCAAGTTTCAAAATCATGTGTGCTGCTTTGAAGCTAAATCGTTAAAAGTGAAATCCCAGAAAATAATAATGTTCTTTCTTTCATGTTATATATGTAAGATTCAGGTCAGATATTTTCTAAAATGGTGATCACAGAAAAAAACCCTGTATCTGGTGTGCATTATTTTAATGCAAACAAATATACTTCAGGCAGTCCTACCTTTGCCCTCCACATCAACCATAGCTTGAAGACATCAACATGCCGTCCACACTGCAAAGCCTTGTCTCCAGTGTCATAAGACAGGTCGTAGTGCTTGTCTTGTTGAAAGAGGTAGGAAGCATGCATTTGATTGCAACTCTGCATCAATCCCTTGTAGAAACAAAGGCACAAAAATGGGATGTTGGCACTTATGTGACTACTGTTTTGAGAACTGCCTTGGGCAAGAGATTGCAAACACCCAAATCCAATGGAATACGCATCCAAGTGCAAAAGGAAGAACAAAAAAAAAAAGGGCAAAAGTAGACTTAGTTGGTCAGTACTAGACTAAGTTTGTCACATCCCATTCAGGGCCCAGGACATTTCGGTAATGTGTAATGAAGTTCCAGAACCAAGACATTTTCTTTATTAAAAAGCTGGACATGGTGCTTCCTAACGTCATTACACATTAGTTTATTTTTGGATCTTGCTTTTATTCTTCTCCTCCTCCTTTCCTCAGAAGGCATCTTTTCTGGTTGAGTCAGACAAAGCCAATTTGGTGACTAATCTAAGCAGTATTACACTACTTTTCTAATTGCTTTGGACTCTGAAATTCTGATTTTCATTGTTTTCTTTCTCTGTAGGCATAGTTGTTTTCTGCAAAGCCCCCAGCTGCAGATTGGATGCTTAAGTGGTATAGAAAGCTTTGAACAGACCAAAGACCATATGGACTTAAAACAGCCAGCTAGAGCTATTTCTGGGTTTCAAGAAACCATTCTGAGAGGCAGCTTTGTGGGAGGGCCAGAAGCCAACAAGGTGAAGAAACCTGGCTCAGGACAGCATGAGGTTTCCTTTTCAGCTTTTTAAGTGAAATGCAGAGAGCCGTATTCTGGCTCTAGTTAAGTCCTTAACCAAGTTTAAGGTATACCTTAGGGCTGTTGCCTAAAACTGCAATTTCCAGTCCAAGAAGAATCAAAATATGGCTGTTTATCATCAAGTCTAATCTTTATGTGTAACTCAAAACTGAGATAGCAAAATAAGAGCAAAAAATAATGACTTTCTCCTAATCTGAGCCATGTGTTCTCACTAGAGGTCAAGGATGGTACTTACTTCAGCCAGGCAGGATTTGTCTCAGGGAACTGACCTAGAGGGCAAATAAAAGACAGCTTCTCTCTTCCTAAGTGCAATCACTTTGTGTACAATCTGTTGTACAGCTGTTAGCAAAAAAGCAACCAGCTTTTTGATAGCTAGTCTAGTAAGTGATGGTTGTATAGCAGCTGTCCTAGTAACTGATGGTTATATGAGAATTACAAGCTTGGAGGGTAATTCGAATTCAAGTACTAAATGAAATGTTTACTTTTTATTTCAAATGAACTTAGTGTTCCATTTTTACTTCCACGTGCCCCAAAGTAGATATCTGGATCAGAGCTGGGCAGAAATATCTATCATAAAAGTCTAGAAAGTGTAATGATGCCTAGATCCTGAACCAAATGTTCTGCACATATACCATACCATTCACCCCAAGAGGACTTGAATTTGCCTAGTTACATTTTATGTTGCACAGCAAGTAGTGGTACTACACAGTTATGCACTCAGTACTTAACTATGGACGTTCTGAATGGAAAGCCACAAAACATTGTAAAGATTTTGCCATGGATTAGGTCTATTATTTCTGGTAGACAGCTGCTTTAATTCCTTTTGCAGTCACAGCCTGAGCACTGGAAGTCTATTTCTCAGTTTCTTTCATAACCCTCCTCACATTAGCTAGTATTAGCTATGGTACAGTTATGAAGAAAACATCTAGGATATTTAGAAGCAAAATGTCAGAAAAGCTCAGAGAAACAAGCATACTGGGTCATACCTCTTCTCTTACTAGCAGGGCTGAACACTGCAGTGGGACTCCCATCATCTTGTGAGGGTTCCAGGTCACCGAATTGGCCCTGGGACAGTAAACCACATGAAATTCAGACACTGTACTATGGTTGTGAAACCACAGAGACATTTAGAAATAATTAGAATAATAATGAACAGTGTGCACCTTTTTCTGAGCAAGCAAAGCTGAAAATAACCATGCCTGGTTATTAGGAAAGCAATGCCTTCATAAGGGACCTAACCCACATCAGTTGGTTTATGGATGACAATCCTGGCAATTTTTCACAGGGTAATTGCTCTGTTCACTGAACTTAACCAGTATTAAGCTTTCTGGGGAGTCACCTATACTTTATAAACATTGGGCAAACTTCCTGAAAACACCCACTCGACTGATGAAATTTCTAAAGTCACACAGCTGATTAAAGATGCAGATGGGAAACTGGCAAAGGAGCAGATTCCTTCCTGTTGGTTCCAGTTTCAGCAAGATTTTAGTAAGTAGCTGACATAGGCATTTTTTAAAATGCCTTTAAACACTTCTGTGTGTGTCTAAGTCTCTGTGTGACTCAGAGAACCTGGCCCAAAGTAATTTTTGTCATTGCTCTGCTGATGGTAAACTTTCACAACTGTTTAATTTTAGCTTGGCTATGGTAATTCACACAATGGGAGGACTGGGTCCAAAATTACCACAGTAATAAACATAGAACTGATCCACCCTTCCACAAAAGAGTCTGATCCTGCCTCCTGTCAGGACACATTCATTTCAAAAAGAGCTGTCAGCCTAGAACTTGTGAACAAACAGGCTGCTGTTGCAATATAGCCTAGAGGAGAGACATTAGGGACTGTGGCAAGGGCTGAATGGAAGATTGTCCCGTTGTTTATTATTTTAATTTTGTGTTATGCTTGACTGGCTGTTTATAAATTACTATTATTACATATGATGATTAGCTGATAGATGTATACATTTGCATCCTATTTGGCAGGCTGTCAAGGATTCATAGTACACAGGATTTCATGTGGTGCAGTGATTTGAGTTTTGATCATATAAATTGGTATGAATCAGTCAACTGGCACATAAAAAAACCTTAAAGGACCCAGGATACACTTGCAGGTAACATTTATGTGAACAGAGGTGAGCATGTTAGAATCTGGCAGTATTTTCCTTTGTAGGACTTGGAAACAGAGCTGTAGGTTTATGCATATCTTTATAATTTCCTGACAAATTGTTTCCACTCCTTCAAAGCAAGCAACTCCAATATTCACATGGACAGCGGGCAGCACTTCTGTATTTTCTTCTTTGCTATTTAAATGGAACTGTACAAGTGCCTGATGCAAACTCTGTAGGGAATCATCTTCCACAGGCAACATCTGGCCACTTGGCTCTGCTTTTCGAGTATTTGGCAGTATTTAATCAGCTCAGAGTCAGTCATCTGATTACAACACCAAAGCTAATGATTCTGAACATGCATCCAGGTCTGTGAATTTCCTTTGATATGTTACTGTTTAATTTTTATCTGTGCCAATGCAGAATCAGGCAGAAGTTCTTTTAAGTCTTCTAGGTAATAGTAGTGGTATGGGTTTTCTCAAGTAAAAGGATTATCAACAACAACCAGATGTTAATTATCTGCCTGAAACATTTGATTTACCCTCAGGTCTCTCATTTCCCCAATTACATCCCAAATGCACACAGGAAAAAGAAAAAGTAAAATAAAAATTCACCATTTTTCATTTGTTATCAGTTATTCTGGGCTTCAATCATCATAAATTGCTGACTGAGACAAACAGTGAAGTAAAAAAGCTACAGGGATCTACAGATGTTTCTTTTTTAAAGCATCTCATGTACTAAAGCATACTCAGTGCTAAATAACTGAGCACCAAGCTCCTGTGTGATTTTCTGTTTGTGGGTCACAGAAAATAAAGAAGAATTCTTTTTCCTTTAGAGATTTCAAATGGATGAAGGAGAGATTCAAGACTGGCAGAATTTGGTCCTCATACATCATTAAAAACAGACTGAGGTGCATTCGCTGACCAGCTGCAGCCCCAGGAAGGCTTCCCAGAGCCTGCATGGGACCACTCATTCAGCTGCAGACATGCTTTTCTCAGATAGCTGTCATAACCTGCCTCTCAGAGAGGGACACCAGACTGAAACCCGTGACGGTGGCCAGACCTATCTGCTGCACAAACCAGGGAACGTGCTTGCTTCAGAGTACCTTGGAGCAGCTTGAAATCTGCCCGGTGGGGACTCTAGAGCACAGAAAGAATGGTTCTGCAACTCCTCCTGCCTTTTATAGGAGTGTTTTTGCTGGACTGTCTGTTACCAGAGGGATGTGGGTACTCAGAGCACAGAGAGTTCCATTTTATTATCTCTCCTTGTAACTTGCTTCCCTACCAAACATGAGTACCAGCTCCAGTTCTCTTCTATTCACATCTGTAATGACCAGGTTGTACTTGAATATCTACCATGAAACAGGAATGTCTATAAAAGTTGTTAGTCTTGTTCTTGTTAGTTTACTCTAAAGTTATCCACATTTGAGATCTGGACAAACTGAAACAAGCCGTGTCCATCAAGCAGAGGAACAGCACTGGAAATGACAAGTTTCATTAATTCATTGCCAAACATATGGAGATGGTGCCTATCAAAGCACTAGATAAAATCCAGTGGAATTCTGGATCTAAAGCATATTATTTGGAAAATCCTCTAATACAGATTCAACCTGAACTTCTCATTCCAGCAGAATTTGCAAGGCAAACTTTTGTTCTCATACTCTGTCCTCATCGGCAACTGGGTAAATTTTTTAACTTGCTGGGTATTCCGATGTCCTTTAATGCACAATATTTGAGTGTTGGAGGCAGTCTTAATTATATCAAATTCATAGAACCATTGGCTGCTTTCCGGATTTTGCATGTGAAACGTATGAGAAAGGAACTGAATTATCAAGGTATCCTCCTAATCTTCAGGAATATGATAAGGAAGTTGTTATTTTAATTGGCAAGGAACAGCAGTTCAATTTATAGATAAAAAAGGCAGAAGGGAGTAATAATTTACTCTCAAACAGCATGAGCTTTGGAAAATACACAAATGTGAGAGTGACTCTATCTAGTCCAGTATACTGTCTCTAGCAAGTGGCCTAAATAGGTGCCTTGGAAGAATACAAAACAGGGCAAGCACATGTAAGCTTTCTCTAAATACTCTCTGAGCTCCCACTTAGTTGTGGTTCACAGAATTCCTGAATGTTTTTTTTTCTCTTTCTCCTAAATCTTAACATCCTATAGCAAAGAGTTCTACATCTTAACCAAAAGTGTCTGAATAAGCAGCTGGTTTTAAGTTTAAGCTAAGTCCTTACAGACTCTGAACTGGACTGCCATAATTTCTGTTCATCTGTGGCAGTGCTAGGTTAACACTGGACTTTCTGATCTTAAAGGTGTTTTCCAATCTAAACGATTCTATGATTCTATATCACATTCATGAGCTNNNTACTACAACTGTGTATATAACCAGGCACACATTTACTGAGAAGATGTCATTTACAGCTTGGAGAGGGGGTATTCTCTCCAGATATGCCAGAGTAGTGGTCGGTGACTGCCAGGACGCTTATCCAAACTGCAGATGCGTCCACCCTTATACTTAAGACTTCACCATACGAAACCTCTAGGATCAATTTCTTAGAGAAATGCGGTTGCTAATTCATGCTGGATGCTGAATGAGAGAATCTTGCAGAAACCTCTCAGGGCCTGCGAATGGATGCTGGAAGGAATAGAAAAGCAAACAAGAAATGTCTGCTGTTTTTACTGTAAAACAGCTTGGTAGCAGCACTACTGTAGCACTGAACAAAGGCACTCAGCAACGCTCCTTCAACTGGAAGGACAGTTTGCATAATTTCTCTATATTGTATCTTGGAGATAACACTGATTTTTGTTTTTATTTATAGACATTGCTATGGTAATCACAAGTGGGTTAAAATGCACTTAATAAATGCATTTAATTAACATTAATAAATCATACCTTTCAACACCATTTAACTTCCATTTGTGTTTTCTTGACATCAGGAGCCCGCCTCCCCATGCTACCTAGAAGGCAAGACATGTTATCATAATGAGAACTCTGCTTTTCTCCATGATGACATCTGTGCATTCAGATCAGTTTGGGGTCCTTTCTTTTTTTTTGGCTGATGTGGCATGTTTCAAAATGACCAGGCAAATGGGGCCTAAGACATTAACTGTGCTAACAATTTCCTTCCAGTAGCTTGGAAGCAGTAGTTTATAGCCCCTAATCTGAGTGCCCACCCTTATCATCCTGCTATTCCCTACCTCACCATCTCCTCTGACACACACACATACTGGGCTTTCCCACATTGCAATTAATGACTTGCAGAGCTGCCCCAGGGTGAGCTGCCTTTTCTCCTTTAGTGACAAAGTGATGATAACAAACCAGACTGGGATTTCAGCTGCTCTGGTGAGTTTTCATCGCACTTCCGACCACTACTGCTTACTGCTTGCCTCTTACTCATTTGCTTTTGCTCACACAGATCTGGGACAAACAGGCCTTTCACATGACTCAAAGTAATTTAAAGTACATACAGATTCTTCCTTTGAATTGGACTGATTTTGGGTGACACAGTAATCCAAGAGCAAGATGCTCAGCCCTATGGAAATTCAATTACCAAGCCATTTTGGGGAGAGAATTTGCAAAAATGACACAAAAGCCATCAGAGGGCTGAAAGATGATCCTTCAGAAAGATTTATTGGCGAGAGCTCAGATGAAACTAAGTAGCCAATCTGATAATTTTCTCTAGCATTTGCATTAACCTGTTCAGCAATTTGTGGTACTTTATTCCAGACAAATGTAGGCTTTTCTTATGTATTTATTTTGCAGCTGCTGCAGAAATGGAGCCAGTGCTCAATATGTTTCTTATGTATTTCTTGTACTAATACCATTTAGAGGTAAAGCTGAAGGCCAAAAGCATTCAAACTTGGTCATCTTCAGTGTCCCAGTTGTTTAAAAGTACTGCACAGCCACAGCTCCTAAAATGTCCCCCTGCCCTGAGTCTTTCTGAGTGGGAAGTCAGTGCTTAATTACAGAAACCAAATATAACCGATTTTGTACAAGCTAACACTGTCCAAAATGATAATTAACTAATCAATTAATGCTAATACACCTTGTAATCCAGCCCCCCTCATAAAAATGATACTTACATCCACATGCATCCAGATTTTGTACTTCTTGCAGATGTCTGCAATAGCTATGAGAGGATCAAATGCCCCATACACTGTTGTCCCAGCTGTAGCACTCACCAGAAAAGGAACAAATCCCTGCAAGAAAGCACAGAGGCATTTGGTAAAGTCAGAATGCTGCACTCTCCGCAGCCTGCAGCAGCCCCAACTCCTGCGTGCTGCCTCCACAGCGTCTCCCAGAGGACATCCCTGCTACAATTACACTGGTCTACTCTTACTTTAGCTGCTAGTGGCACTATAGTTTCTACCTTAAGGTGGCAGCAAACCTCCAAACCATCATCCTTCACTTATTAGGACGCCTGAGATGGATAAGGGCTTAGAAGAACAATTCTGCTCCACACCACCTGCCTGAAACAAACAGGTCTGGTCTTCATAGTGTAGCGTAAAACAAACCTCACCCAAGCACCACAGTGCAAGAAGTATCTGTGATGGACTGTGTGTTGGGCTGCATTATTAGCTATCCCAGCTAGTGTCTGAACACATGGTGGTCCAGTCCTGTCGGTGGGAGCACCATGTCTGGTGGAAGTGCCCAAGGGAGGTGTGGAGCTCACCTCTAGCTCCATTCCTTGTGCAGAGGCAGGAGACAGCTCTTTCTGAAGAGAAGACAGCAATCTCTGTAAGGGCCAGGGACCATTTCTTGCATTCCCTCTGCTAAAGCCTGTGTCTCACAGAGGAGCACTCACTGGTTTTGCACTATGATGTCTTTGGTCTGCCATTTTTATATGAGTGTTTCATTCTAAATTCATTTGTACTTACATTGATTTCATAGACAGTACTCTGAGCAACAAAGGTGAAGTGTTTAGACTAGGGTTTAAACGATCAAAAAAGTCTAAACTTCCTTCTGTGACTGTCGGCAGGTTTGAGTGGCACTCATGTCATTTGCCTTATTTTTTATCAGCTGTATTGCATTTCTTAGAAAAAGTGAGCTTTTAATAAGATTTGTGTTATTCATTTGGTAAGTCTATGAGCAATACTTTTCATGTGTTAAAATATATACAAATTCCTCAAATGATTGCTCTGGTCTTGTCAATAGTCAGCTGAGTAACTGCGTCACAGGCTAATATAAAAACAGAAGATGTTATGCAGAACAACATATTTAAATAAAACCAAATAGCTCATGGAGATTATAAAGAGGCTCTAAACCTATTTTCTCAGCAATGCTTGCCTCACTAATTGCCAGTCTGTGTTAATGGGCAAGCCGCTGTTATTTTACCAGGGCAGACAAAACAACTCGCTGTATCATTCAGGCTTGGTTTTGTTTCTTTGTTTGATATTTTCGTTTTTGGAAGCAGAAAAGCCAGTAAACTTACTTTTTGTTTGGCTTCAAGAATTCTTCTTTCAAGGTCTGATGGGATCATTTTCCCTCTGGAGCAAGAGAGAGTTGTATTAATAATTTGATCCTGAAATCAGCTCTTGCTGTTACTTCTTCACTTAATAGGAAGCCCAGATAGAAACAAAGTGACTTTTTTGCCCAGGGGTTATATGGTTTTGAAGAGCACAGAGAGCCTCTGTCCATTAGTTTGAGTTTCTACCCTAATTATTTTGTCAACTAATTTGCATCAATATGGTGATGGTAACTGGGAGAAGTTATCTTGTGGTCACCCCCTTTAAAGACTGATGCTACTCCATGGAACCTCCTGTTCCTGAAACTACAGTCCTATGAATATGCTCCAGGCTCCTAAGGAGAGGCTCAGCCCACTATCCCAAGAAGCTCACTGGGTGCCAAATCCCATAGTTCCCTTCCAGCAGGCACAGAAAATGCCAACTGAGTTGCATGGCCTCAAGCAGCACAACTCAGCTCTCATGTAAGCAGTCATCTCTGTGTTTCCATCCGGGGGTGAACTTGTTTCAGGCAACTATTCCACAGTTTTGTGCACTACATCTTTGCATTTGCTTGCACCAGGATAGGAGAAGAAGCCACCAGTACAGACGCATTAAATGCACTGTCTGGCCCTTTATATTGACTGTATTTGCAACACCTTTAATATGAACCATTTACCTGAGATTCAGACTCAGTGGTATAAGGCTTGGAGGCTAATTTATGAACTCCTTGTAAATGGATTAAGGTGCAAGATAGAACAGTGCTGATACTGAGTATTGAGGCTAATATTTTCTTTGCTTTAGCCACAAGCAAGACTATCTAAGAAGAGAGTATGCGTAATGGCAATACAAACATTACAGCTGCCCACATTCAAGGAATAATGTCTTCACTGGTTTGGATGTTGCCCATTTAGATTAACACTATTTTTTTAAAGACTTGTTCATATTTTTTTTGTTCACTAAGCATTGATTTCCTATTGCTATAAAAAAAGAGCAATCTGTACTAAAACTCAAAATAGTAGTTTCAGGGAAAGTAATAAAACCATTAGTTTTCATTTTGATCTTGTATAAAAAACCTGAAGTCTTTTCATGACATTTGGATGGATGGAAATTTAAAAAAACAAATGAAAAAAAATTTCTTGTAATAAGATACTATCAGATTTTCCAGGTGCTCATCCTTACACTGCTCACAGTAAGGCAGTAATATTTCAGTAGAAATAATAGGTTTGTACTGCTGAGTCTTCTGTGTTCCGCATTTCACTTATTCAAAATGCTAAAAGAATAACTGAAAATATTCTGAAAATATAACAGACTTTTAGAGAAGCTCTGAAAGCCTAAAAATCCCTAATTTTTCTTGCAGAAGTTCAAGGAAGGTCTAAAGATTGTTCAGCTCACTGTGAGTTTCCCCCAGTTAGTTACCTGCTCATGTTCAGGGAAAAGCAGTAGTTGTCTTATCATCAAAAACTGTTTCTGGCATCATTGGAGGAAAACCCAAACAAAAAACAAATCAAACAAACAAACAAACAAAAAAAAAAACCCAAAACACAAACAAAACCACGCACACACACAAAAAACCAACCAAAAACCCACCAAAAAAACCCCAAAAAAACCCAACTGAAAACAAAAATAAAAAAAAAAAAAACACGAAACCAAAACCAGAAAAACCCAACAAAACCAAAACCCCACCAAATCCCATGCCAAAGGAAGGCAACGGGTTCCTCCTCCAAACACAGATGTTGGTCTTCTAGCAGTTTCTAATTCATTGAGCTAGTGCATAGAAAAACAAGGAGATGGGCAGATCCCTCCATTGCCCAGATTTTTACCAAGATAAGTGATTATCCAGTCCCTGGTCACATTGAGTATGTGCAGGAATTCATAGCCAGAAAAGTACCATGTCCAATGAGCATGAAGCTTTATCAAGGAGCAAGCAGTAGGTTGGCTTTGAGTATAGTCCAGACATGTGCTGCAGCACACAACACATTCCGGCTCCAAATCTAGCAAGCTAGCCAACAGCATTGCTTACTTGCACAGCATTTTCATGCATTATCACCTGAGGTCAGATGATCTGCAATGCTTAAAATACACTGCAAAACAATAGGTTTGTCCTTTCACGAATCTTACCCAGACAATGTGGCAGGGAGTTGCATGAGATGTGCTAGATGGTAAATGTCTGGAGGCAGGAGGGCTACTGGGTGAGGCAGAAGAGATTCAGAAGCAAAAGGATACTGAGGACAGAATGAATGTTGGTGTCACAGTGTTCAACTACCCACA
>JAVHNF010072222.1:31666-44048 GCA_034783455.1 Micropsitta finschii
CAGCGGTTTGTTCAGACACAGATAACAGCACAGCTCATCCCTCTACATATAAAAACGCCATCCCCTTCCATTTTTCTATTCCCAGTGAAGGAATAACAGAAATGAGGACAGTTGGCTACAAATTCCCATTCAGTTATTCATCATAAATTCATACAAGCAGATGCAACAGATAGGAAAAAACAGAAACACATACATGTTCTGATGTGAAGGCAACCAGTCTGGGAATAGCTGCCATTCCTTTTTCTTTAACTTCTGGGAACATCTTGAAACGTGCAATCAACATAGCATACATGTTAGATATGGCACCACCTGGAGTCCACAGTAATATACTGTTACTTTTTCTATGCATTGTAATATCATTGCAGAACAAACGACAAGTTTTACTACAGATTTTCTAACGCTAATGCTAAAGTTTCTGCTGCATGGCAGAAACATGGATTCTTCTTCCTGATGCTCCTCACAGCTGGATTGCACAGTAACAGGATCTACTACTCCCAAATAGCAATTCAGGCAAAAATGCTACTGCAAAAAAGTGACTGGGGCTCCCTTTCATCCTTTTTCTGCCCTTTCTCTTTTAGTCCCCAATCTTATATTTTCATATGCTACCAACACATAGTCCCCACTCCATTCCACCTCCCAAGCAGACACCTTACAAGGCAACTTCCTAAGGGGCTTCCAAGTGAAACCTAATCTGTACCCTCCCTCCCAAATCAGGGTTGCATTTCATGTCTTTGACTCTGAGGAAACCCACACAGTGAGTCCCAGGAGACACTATCTTCTGGATAAGTGGAGTTTGGGGAGGGAAGAAAAAAGGAAAAGGGTCATTCTAACACACACTTTTCTTTTCATTTGTCCTCTGATGGGAGCGAGGAAAAAAAGCTAAATGTCATAACACCAGCCTTAAAATCTCTGGCATGCATTCACTTAAAATACCTATTTTAAGATGGATATTTTGCCCACTTCAAGATGGGTATTAGATGCAGCTCTGCAGTACTTTGTTCCCCTATTTCAATTGTCAGTGCATACATTAGAAGTGAGCGCTTTCCTTTCCCTTCAAGAGACTTTTACAAACTGAGCCTTTGTGCCCACAGTGGAACAATGTTTGGTTATACATTAATGCTGCATGAGCACTATGGGAATATAATGCAGATCCTGAGGCAGACTCTGAGTACTTTTATGTATGTATGCAAACACACTCTCGCACATACACACACATAAAATCCACCGGTTTTATCCTGTATATATATATTATATATATACAGACTAATTATATATTGATATGTATATTTATATAAAGTAAAAGTGTACACTGATCATGATTTTAGGGTTTTAAATGAACAGGTCATAGTGCAGCTGAGTTAGAACCCAACTTTTAACTATCTAAAAATGGAGTAAAGAGCACAAGACATGCACTTCCAGAAGATGGCTCAACTCATCCTAAGGTAGCTGTTTGTGGTAGGTGGGATGACTTGCCCTGCAGACACATACACACCTCTCCCTTGAATATATAGCAGCAGTTGCAACTAGCCCTACGTAGACACCCAGTGCTTGGATAGCCAAGTGAGATAAGAAGAAATCCACTCTGCGAGAAGATCAACGTAGCTCTGCTGAAAGCAGTGACATTACACAGCGTTATACCAGCAGGGTATATGTGCTGGGAAATTTAACACTGTTTTGATTTTTGTGAGATTTGTATTTATCCCACTAGAGATATAACCTGTTCCACAGCCCAGAGCCTACTGTTTCTAATCAGTGCCCTAGCTCTGCTCTTGTAGTGAGGCTACCCCTGACTTCCCTGTCCCTCCTGAGAGGAGGAGGTGCCCTCCTCCTGGTTTCTCATTTTCCAAGGGAAAATGCCACAAAGGGATAGCATCGCTGGCATGGGGATCAGTACAAATCAGGATTTTTCTTCCTCTTTCAACTATCTTGAGAGGTATGAACATATTCTTACATCTCTTTTCACAAATGACAAAAGAAGAAAAGGAGAGATTAAGAGGAAATGCTCAGGTACTTGTCCCAAAAAAGATGCAGATGTCATGTAACGGCTGCTGTTGATGACTTAGGTGACTGAACTAAGGTGACCAAGTTGAAGAAATTTGGCCTAACTTGTCCAAAGTCATTGGCTCAGTGTCAAAAGAATCAAGACTGAACTGCTGAGTTTCCCCAGTAACACGCTTTCCTATAAGTATTTATTACCTTACCGTTTAACCTTAAGCATATTAATAAGCCTGCATTCTGCCTTTAATTTTGCAGCTGTGTTTACACCCACGGTTAATTGCAGGCAACAAAACACACCTACAGAATCTGGAGAACCTAATCAGGCCTTTAAGCTTTGCATGTATTGATACTGTATATTTCATTCTAGATAATGCAGAGAGTGAGAATCTTTTCAACAGTAAGGTCTTCACCTGAAGCCGTGACAGCTTGAAATGAGAAGATTTTTTTTCGTAGCCTTTAATTTCGTAGAGAATTATTGCCTAAAAAAGCAGAACTTGAACACTGGGTGCTGCTGAAGAGTGAATTAGAAATATGCACTTAGCACAAATCAGATATTACAGAGAAAGAAAGGATGAGAGAGGGCAAACGCCAGCACAGGCACACACCTGCCAGAGAGCCCGACCCCATGCAGGTTTCAGCTAAATGAATTGAGCTCCCACATCTGACACACTAACGACAACCTGGTCCCCCCTGTCAGGCAGGGACCTCTTGCAGACCTGGGAGGAATGGCAGTTCCTCCTGAGGCATGTATCTTTCCTGACTCACACTATCCTGAGCACAGCTTGCCACACTTGGGCAGATCTGGTGCATGGACTGAGCCTCTCACCCTCCCTGCCACCCATACCCAACCCCTGCCCACCAGGTCTGGCTCAGCAGCATTGCTACTGCTCTGCTCTTTTCTTTCAGGTCCCCAGCAAATATGGCCGAGCTATTGCAGCCCAAGCCTGCAGGGCAAGGAACTTGGAAGTTCCTTACAATTACAGCAAGACTGGCTGTACTGAGTCAGGCCAGGGCCTACACAGTAACCAACCACTGTCTGGTTTCCAGAGACTTTGGCTTAGGTCCTGGGCTTGTGATACACATTTAGATGCTGTCCTGTGTAATGGAGGCCACAGTTTTGGTCAGGAGCAAAGTAAAAGCTGTCAGAGCTTTTGCTCTCAGTGCTTTTTAAATAAGGACTCAACAAAAAGTGGTGTAAATTCTTCTCATCTTTTTCTCCACCTCTCTGCAAAGGCCCACAGAGAACTCCTGCACCACTCTCCACATGTGCATTCACATGTGAAAAGTTGTAGATGAGCCTTGCCTCACCCTCTGCACAGCATGAACATTACCCTTCATGTCTTTGGAGAGCTAAACATACTAGATTGTTATCAGTGAGGCTTTTCCTTTGCTCAACAGTCCAAACACTTTCCATTAGGTCAATGAACTTTCTTTCCAGAAGGGCTCCCTTCAACTATCAGTCTGTTCTCTTTTGACAAGCCAACATTCTATGCCCAATGTCAATTCTTTTAAATGATTTGCAATTTGGTGAGTTAGATAGGCCAAAATTTTTAGCAATGAAATTCCAGACTAAGACAGGAGGAGACAAAGAGTATAAATCAAAAGACTAAGTGGAATGATTGAAATAAAAACATGTCTTAACAATGTAGTGCTTATCAAAGTCAGTGATTTCTCTACAGTTAACCACGCTCATTTTTTGCTTCACTGACTAGCCCTGAAGGAACCAGGTTTTGAGCCTTTAAGCAGTCATGTTAACTAGCCACTCCCTGGCCTCAACAGGCCAGCTCACACATGAAAGCTAACCATGTACTGTAATGCTGGCAGGATCTTGCTCACCCCACTAAAATTACTCTGAAAGGGATGCTATGTCTTTCCCTCTTTGCTCTAATTTCCCCTGGAGAAATGGAGAGCATTCTTGTGTTTCTTCCCTCCATTATTAACGCAATGGGTTTTCTATTTCATGTAATCCATAAAAACTGGGGGCAAAGCAAAACTGCAAGGCAAATGTCTTTTCTGATTATGTTTCCCATGTGCCATTACAGCTGCTCGTAATGCAGTGCCATTTGCTCAAACAGACCCTCATAATCACATCCCTGAAATTCATAAACATGCAATAACTTTATCTCAAAGAGGCCACTGGTGGTTATTAGCAAGTGTCCTCTCAAACATGCATATTTAATTATGTTTACTCTTTAACTACAGGGGATGTCATATAGCATAGTCTGAGAAATATAGAAAGCTTGAAATGTCATGTACCAGGTGAAAATATCCCATCGCCACAGCCCCCTGGCCAGCCAACCATCTCTCTCATTTTCCTTAGTGTGACATATTCCAAAAGTACAAACACTGGAGCAATTTCATAGGTGAACCTGAAACGTAGTAATTCCATATTTAATGCTTCATCTGCAATACTAATACATCTTTTTTCCAATATTACATTACATTATATCCATAATATACTCTATCTTGCACTGGTAGAGTTCTGTTTTACAACACTTTTGATAACCTTCCTTATGATTTGACGTCAAATGTCTAAAAGTAGAAATGCTGAGAGTGCTTTCCATTTCCACCCTTTTCAGTGAAACCAATCTGGTGTGGCTCTTCCAGGCTCAAGGCTTTGTCCTATATTCAAGAGCTGCTGAGCAGTGCCAGACCTTTGCCTTGTAAAAACCTGTGTGCATGTCTAGAAGCATACACGTCAGCAGCCCTATTCATGACAAGACACTGCATGAAGCTAAGCAAATGGACAAAAATGCTTCCTAGCCCCAAAGTGAAAAGAAACCCCATGCTTTAAATTCTGCACCTCTTTCTTACAAAAGCAATGGCTCTAACTGCTCTGAGTATGGATTGTACATAGCTCCTCTACACGGATGCAGCTGTTCACTTAGCACGCCTTTCATTTTACATATTTATGCATGCAAAAAGCTAACATTTTTTTTTGTGTATATTTTAGGGGGAAAGGAAACCCAACATCATATCAGTATGACAAAATTTTATAAGAGACAGACGACAGGACAATGTTGAAAGTCTCCATGTAAATAGCTGTAGCAACCATTTAAAAAGCAGACAACTGTTTTTCTAGCAACCTTTCTTTCTTTCTTTCTTTCTTTCCTTCAGCTACAGCAGCCAGTATTTCAGAGTATAACTGTAAAATTATGTTAAATATTATTATGGAAAAAAAAAATCTGCTACTTACATATTAGTATTTGCTGTTGATGTCAGCCAGTCTGCTGCCAATCCAACCATGTCCAATCCAGTTGAAAGTTGATTAAAATATCTAGGGTGCCCTGCATAAGATGGAAATTGTTACTGAAAGGCTGATGACTCTGAATGAAACTATTCAGTGCCAAGCAGTGCATTTACCTCCTGATTTCTATAGAGAAGGAAGTGCTTTCAAGGTACGAAACAAAGCAAATAGCAATAAATACATTTCTTGGAAAAGGTAGGATTTCTCTTCTTTCTCATTGGAAACTCAGTAAAATCAGAGTAATTACACTGAACACAGAATAATGAATTCCAACATTCCTTATTGTCCTCTCAATATGCCTTGAAAATTAGCACAACGCTGCCTCACAAAAATAGCTGTTTGCTCCTGTTAGCGTGTCACATGTTGTCACTGGATGTGGTTTTGCCTGGCTAGGTTTGAAAGGCACGCACGAGACACCATCTGAAGAGGTTGCCAGTACATATAACATCAGTGATGAATGGCTAATGATTATAATAGGGCGAAATGAGAAAATGGAACATTTTGGTGACTGCTTTGCACATGACTCGATGGCTGATGATCGTACGAAGATGGCAGGGAAGGTGAAGGTCCTTGTCATTTCTTCCCTGTCAGAGTGCAATTACAAATAGCCTGGCTGCTCGCATTTGTGGTTTTAAACAAACCCCATGAAAACCAGCACTGCTGCCCCAGCAGAATGGTGCTTAAGAATATGGTCAATGAGCTGACAGGCCATTTACCTGGTTCATCTAATTGGATCCTCATTTTTTTCTAAAATCCTGCTAGATATTTTTCTTAAAAATGTGCCTGGACCCATTAAACCCAGGCACCATCAAAGCTGTGCTTTTACTGGCTGCTCCGCGCAAGCCCTTCTTAAGTGGCGTAATTATCAGTACAAATTACGGATGATTCATAATTACTTAAACACCATTCGACTCAAAGGAAGGCAGACTCTGCTTGGAAAACACCTGTCCTGACCCACAGACAATATGCTGTGTTGCCATCACAGAAAACAAAGGATAGAGCAAGAGGACAGACAAAATGCAGACCCAGCACCTAGAGAGAACTTATCTTCGGTCTCCAGTGGCCTCTTATCAGGCACAGACACATGGCTGGCAGAACAGCATAGGGAATTGCTCCCCAGCTCCCACCTTGCAGCACACAAAGGCAGAATAATTGGGCTGTGTGGGCAGACCAGAGCAGGGGATAAGCGCTGGGGGTGCACATATGCAAAATCCAGTTCCCTGTGCCCTTAATCTGAGATGAGCCTCATGCCATTGCCATCCAGCCTGTGTTTTGCACCGAGCCCTCCCTGCCAGAGATATGAACTGCCACTTTCCCCTGGTCCACACTGCCCAGGACAGGTGGCCAAAGCCTCTCAGGGACAGAGGGACTCTCCCAAGATCCAGGAGCATGAACAGGATCTGGCCCCTGCTCTCTGTGCTGTCTAGTGGAGTAAGTGGCCCTGAGGCACATGTGCACCCCACCACCACTGCCAAAACCACAGCAATCCCAGCGGCTCTGCCTGTAGAGGACTGCATCTCCCCTGATGATGGGATTTTGAGAGAGATTTCAGTATTCGCAGCTCAGGTTCAGTCTCTCAGCCAGACTCTAAGCAGGGTCCCAAATTCCAACAGAAAGCAACAGAAAATTAGCAGCTGAAAGTCTTAGGTGAATCTGCGCCACAGGAAAGATTGAAGATGCCAGAAAACTCCTGCTTTGGAAATAAATCCACACTGAAAAACTGGGGAATAGCAGAATTCATATTTGCAGCTGCAGTGTCTCAGCAGCTCTCTGTCAGCCCTGCACCCAGCCCCAGGCGACAGCCCTGTTGTCACTGCTTGTTTCTTCAAGGAACCTCACAGCACACCTCCTGCTTTGGGAACTGCGGGAGGAACAAGGCTGGCTGCACACAGGGGTCAGGGCAGCTGCATCCTGGAGCAAGCGAGGTGGGGGGAGCAGCACTGTGCTCCTACAAAGACGTAAGTTCAGGGTGAGCAGGAGCTGCTTCTGCTGGCACAGCTGCTGGCAAAGCTCCCAGCGCCTACACCTGTAACACGGTCCCCTCCACTCAGCACCGCTCCCTTCTGCAGCATGGCTTTAAAATGCAATGGCAGAGAACACAATGCCTCAATCTGACCCCAGCCTCAGCTGAAAGGGTTTGCCCATCCATGTGACACCCTAATATTTAAGTGAGCTCTTTGCCCTTGGCTAGATGGCCACAGAAGATTGTGGCTTTCCTTTAAAATACAGGCTCCACTGCCAGGTAACAAGAATTTGTGAAAGATGCTCAAAAATCATTACCCGGGTGCTGTCTCCCTGAAATGCACATCCTTTGTCATGGCTGTCACTGAACAAAGAGGTGCCTGGAAAAGAGACCAACAGGGTGCGGGGAAAGGGATGAGACGTGAAAATAGGAGATTACTGCTTACTGATTGATTTAGCAGTACACAGTGTTTTTACAGACAATCCAGAGTAAATGGGCAGATGAGGGGCATGAACCAGAGCTGAGGCACTGGGACACCCAGAGCCGCACTCCCCATGCCAAGGTTGTTGCTTTGCACCCTCCTCTCAAATATGCTTCTCCCTACACTTGGTTGCAGGCACAGACATCTTCTAGCATGAACATGAAGCCTCTATAGCCTCGACAGGGAAGAAATGAGGTCTGAGCACAGCCGGACATCATGGATTAAGGTATGGCCAACGGCACTGTCTTTGGCCTTGCTGACGACCCCCCAGTGCATGGCCTTCTGCCAGTATCAGGGCATGCCAGGGATCAAGGCTGGACCAGCGCTGGCTCCTCTCACCCTTCCCGGGGTTTCTAGGCCATTGTTAAATGCTCACATTTCAATTCCACTGCTGAGTGTCACACAGGATCTGAATTCCACATCCATCTTTCCCTGCATTTGCAAACTGCCTTTTACATTCTCACAGACAAAATTATTGCTGGGCATGGATGCTGGTAGTTGGTAAGGGGCAAAAAGCCCTGTGTGACCCCCCCCCCAGGAGCCCCACTGAGCCGTGGCACACAGGCAACACCTGGGAGCATCCCACACCTGCCCCTTGGCCAGAAAATCAGCCAGCCAGTTCCTCCAGTCCCATCTGGGGATTGGTGCTTGGACTTGGGGATCCAGCTGTGAGGCTCTAATTTAAGCAATGCAATTTATTTTCCAATCAGCCTTCCGGGTCCTTTCAGCCAAACGCAGCCCAGGCTTCCCCCCAGCTCAGGAGGGGCCATGTCCAAACGGTTCCTGCAAGCAGGAGCTGGGACAGAACCTTGCCGTCAGAAACCTCAATGCACCGCCCTTCCTCTGAGGGCAATTCAAGTGTTTTGCTCTGAAGCACAAGTGAAAGGGCTTTGGGTGTAAATCCAGAGGATGCTGAGGAGCAGCGGCAGCCAAGTGATGTGTCTCTGCACCCCTCAGCTGAACCCCACCACACCACCACATCTCCCAACCCCCCCCCAGCATCAGTCCTTGGACTCTGAATACATTGTTTTCACTAAAACACATTCAAAAACTGCCAAGAAGAGAAAGCCTCATGTATTTTCAGGGTAGGGAGACAAATTGTAGCATTCTTTTAAACGGTCTGCTTTGGATGCAGAAAATGAAATGGGTCCATTATGTGAAACAGTCTTTAACAAAAAACAATTAACGAAAATCACTGAAGAAACCCTATTGTTTGATTTCCCAGATCCACAGATCTTGTGTTTCACAGTATTCCGTGAAAATATCTTTCCTATGCCCTGCCCAGGCACATCACATGGATCGCTGGACTGATCGACTTTGTTCCAGCGGACATCATTTATCCAACTATTTATTCCAATATTTTACGGGCGTTTTGACAGCACCCAACTCCTACATCCAAAACATTCAGCTAGACACTTCCAAATCTAAACAGGCAGGATTATACAGATCTCCCACAACCTTTACTGAGATCAGTCTGTTCTGTCCCCAAGAGGTGACAAAACCTGTTTGTTTCCCCTAAACCTCCATTCACAAATCAGCCTTTTGTCTGCTTCAGTAATTGCTACACATTTATTTCTAAGCAATTTCTCAGTAATTCAAATTCCCACTAAGAGCTCCCCTTGCTCCACATTATTTCTCAATCACAGCTACGGGTTTTGTCCGCTCTGCCACAGTTTATTTAAGGTGGCCCCGGGTACTAAACCGGGGGGAGATCCCCGCTGACCCCAGCCCGCTACGAAGCCCACACGGCAGCACTGCTAAACGGGAGATGAGGGGGCCCAGAAAGCAGGAATCAGACCACCCTTGCCTCCCCAGAGAAAACATACAGCAACAAAAGTCTATTAAACCATTTAGGGCTTTGTTTTTACTGCTTGAGCCTAAAGTTGGTGGGGAAAAGCCCTTAATACCCTTGTGCACCGTTTCGCCAAATTCTCCTGTTTTTATGTCCTGCAGGTAACGGGAGACACACGGCAAATGGCCGCTGCGAGCTCCCATTTACAGGATGTTTATTGCGATTTTGGCTGTTAAATGGGCCGGTCCCTGCTGCCCCCCTGCAGGGACACACACGTCCCTCACATCCTCACCGCCCGTTCCCGCTGCCTCTGGGCTCCGGTCTGCGGGGAGCGAGGGGAAAGCCCCGGGCTATCGCATGTCAGATGGGTGCAAAGAGAAGGAGGAAAGTAGCAAAGGCGGTGAAAAGGCGGCTCTGTGTCACACGCGGCAGCTCCGTCTCACAGAAGCATTAATTTTAAATGGGAAAAGGTGCGCGGAGCTGCATGGCCAGCAACTGAGATTCCATCACCAGGGAAAACCATTCCTGCCTCTGCTAGGAATTGCTTGGAAGTGACAAAACACAGTCGCTGCTTCAGTCTCTAACGTTTCAAGAGAAAATGAAATGACACCTTTAATCAATGCAGGAGACCACAGAAGGTAGAAAACGAGAGTGGCCATTACCTGTTTTAATTGCATACTTCAGAGTTGTTCTGCAGTTCAATAAAATCTCTTCCAAGGTTTGCGGCTGATCTGCCAGTTCCCAGTTATACTCCTGGAGCAGCTCATTTGGGTAATGGAAATCAATAACTTTTGTTGATCTATCAAAACTTTTCACCACATACTGAAGTAAAATGTCCACAACGTCTTGTAGGAAAGACATAGTTGTTATTTCTCCATCACATGCTGGCAAAAGATCTGGGAAAGGAGAAATTAAAAGTTAACTTCGTTTCAAAACCTTATACACAGGTTTTGAACAAGGGCTTCTCCAGTTTATTTTTAGGAAATCGTTTAATCATGTTGAATACGGATGGACTTTGTTTTCATTTAATAAGCCAATTGGTAAGACTATTTTAAGGAGTGTTGTGAGAGCTGATATCTAGGTTTTAATATCCTACCTAAAATGGCAATTTTTCCACACAGTATATTTCAGACCAATTTTTTTTAGACAATGGGAATGGGAAACAAGAAAACAAAAGGGAAAACGAATCTCAGGAAAAATATGTATTGGGAAGCAAACGCTACAAGAAGCCCTCTAAAACCTGCCATCTACCTTGCAGTAAACAACCTCCACTGTGACTCTCCCATGCAAGTAACTTGTTGATAATTTGAAGCCTTTTTCTGAGGCGATGCTGTACGGTGTCTCGGTGCGCACACCGACATCTTTTGTTTAAGTGCAATGGCTCAGGAAGAGCCAAGCTGTGGCAGAACCCCACCATTCGGGCACCCCCGGAACGCTGGGGCTCAGCGGGAGCAGCGCGGGGTCTGCAGCCCCGTCCCTCCCCTCTTCTCTCCCTGCTCGGCGGGGCTGGTCGCTCAGCGCTGTCCCGCTCCGCCGTGCGAACGGGAACGTTTCTGGCCAGAGGGTTTCCGCTTGGAGCGGGCGTCTATGTAGTAGCGGGGACGCTACCTCTAAGGTAAAAAAAAAAAAAAAAAAGAGATGAAACTCAAAAAGACCTCGAGTTAAAACAAATCACCAAGAGAGCGCTCTTTCCCCCTCCTCCCCTCAAACCTTAATTACAGGGGACTTCAACGAGAAGGTCGCTGCTGTCAGTACTCCGTAGAAAGAGCAACCTGCAGGCTCCAGAGTGACGGGATTTTATTGTCCTTTTGGTTTTTTTTTCCCTGGATCTTTTGCCTTTTGACCTATTTTTTCGGAGGGTTTGGGAACTGCCCAGCTCCCGCGGAGACGCAGGAACGGTCCTGGCTGGGGGCGCGGAGCTCCGCGGAGCCGCCGCCGCGCACAGTCGGACTCCCCTCAGACCTCCGCGCACGGCGGGAGGAGGCGATTTACCTACCGAACCGCTGTTATAATTTGTCAGTTTTAGAGACGCAGCTTGGCCCGGGAGCGCTGTTACCTGTTGAGTGCAGGAAGGCGTAATTCACCTCCGCTTTCTGGCAGCCGCAGGGCTTTTTGTCGCAGGTACAGGCCGGCCGCGTCTCCGCTGCCCCCGGGGCTGCCCTGGCTCCGGTTTCCACAGGCTTCTCGGCATCTCCATAGAGCAGGGCTTGACAGCGACACGAACACACGGCCTTAGTCCTGCGGCCTCACCCCCGCCCAGTCCCCCCGCCCCCCGCCCCGGGTCAGGGCCCTCGGGAGCTCCGCGGGCTCGTAGCCGGGGCTCCGCCGTGGGTTGCCGGGACCTCTCTTCCCTTACCGCAGAGTTTGTTTCCGATCCCTCCCGTGAACTTCTGGGCGACCTGACACCAGGCTCTGGCTGCAAGAGAAAATGGAGCGGAGGGTCCGTGGGGACGGGCCCGGGCCGAGGGCATCCCGCTCGACACCCGGCACTGCTCCCCAAGAACCCCCTGCCCCTCCGAGCAGAGACGCGCAGAGCCCGGCTAGAAACGCTACCGGTCCCCGCCGCTCCGTCCCGCAGGTCCAGCTGCCACAAAGGGGTCTCCGGTGACCGGGCAGCTCTGCCGCGGCGGCTCCGCGGCTCCGTCGGACCGGTCCCTCACGGCTGCTCGGCGCTCCCCTACCTGTGCCGGGGCTCTCTGAGGCGGCGGAGCCCTCCTCGGCCCCGAAGGGCCAGAAGCCGGAGCCGGGGCTTGCCATGGCGGAGGCGAACCGGCGGGGCGGGCGCTGAGCGGCGAACTGCAGCCCCGGCGGCCCGAGCGACTGTGCGTGAGCGCGGCGGGCGGGTGGGTAAGTGTGCGCGTCTGCGCCGGGCGGCGGCAGGAGGGGCGGGGGCGCCCCGGG
>JAVHNF010072224.1:0-11937 GCA_034783455.1 Micropsitta finschii
TGCTCACTGCAGTGGGATTGCTACCGTTCACCTTTCAACCCTCCCCAAAAACCCCACTTCTTGGATGCGTATAAGCTTCTGATTGTCCAATGTATAACTATCAGAGGCAAGTTTTCATCCTTCCTGTGAGCCTTTAGGGCAGGAATGTCTTCCATGAAGGGGTGTATCGTGCTCAGTGTGATGGGTGAGTATGATTTCAGGGCTTTAAGACATGATTTGTATATGAATTTTTAAGGGTTACATGCCTTTTGGTGAGGATAAGAGGTCTGGAGGTATTTCATTGCCAGCAGGCTCCATGAACACATTGACTGCCCAAAACCTCTTCAGATTCTTCCATGCAAAAGCTTATTTTCATCTGGAATAAATAGAGGAGATTACAATAGAGGACTTTGGAGAAGGAGCTCAATCCATAAAAAGGCTATGGGAGAAACCAGACCTTGGTATCACTGTACAAACAGGTTCAAACACATATCACCAAGGGTAGATCATGGTTTTTTAAGCTAACCTCCTAGAGAAGGATGACTCCAGTGAGGGAGAAGAAGCCCAAGGGCAAAAGTTGCTATTGCTGAGGCATCTCCAGAGGATGGAAAATCAGGAATGACCAACCAGAACAGGCACAATGAAACAGAGAGAGGGAGAAAAATATCTGAACAAGGAGCTGGGTTGGATCTGTGGGCATGAATCCAAGAGAAAAGTCATGAATCTCACAGTGATTTTTATGGAAATCATTAATATTAAGCATCATAGAGAAGCAGGAATGGGGCAGTGGAGGAAGGGTTGTGTCTGAAAGGGTGTTACACATCATCTTGCTTGTATTTTCTTCCAGCTTGAGCTACACCACTTTATAGACCTCATAGTGGTCTGCCAAAGGCCTGTGGTATGGTTTGAATGGATTTTCACAGAGTTACTAAGCATGGAGAGGCAAAAAGGAAGAGGTTGTTTAAAGACATCATTCAGGCACTGAAACAGAAATGCTCCAAAGTGCTGCCCTTTGCCATAACTTGCTACCCTTTCTAGGACCCACATTTCAGAGCTGACCTGAGCATAAGCTGCAGGGAAGCAACCTTTTGGTGTTCCCCCTCTCTCCTCTCCTTGCCAAGGGTCAGCCCAGTGGCTCTGCAAGCCCCAGAGAGGAGGAACCCCACTACCTCCCATCGCAGCATCCTATTCATCCCCCCGACAGCAGGCTGATCCCCCATCCCACCTCGGACCACTTCCACTCTGCTCTGCTCTCTTTCCAAACCCCCATCTTTTTCATGTTCTGTTGGCAATGCTGCAGGGAAATATCAGAGGCACCCATGCGGCCTCCCCTGCCTCAGAAAGGAGGTACCGGCTGGGGAAGAAACACCCAATTATTTAGCGGCTGTCAAGGTTAAGCTAAATAACCCCGGGATGGGGAAGGTTGGGCTTTGTGTCTATGAGCAGGGGAGACCAAAAAGCATCTTCCCCGAGGCAGCTGAGGAAAGCACAACCCGTGAAGCAAATATATTGCACCAGGCTGCCCGGCGGGATGCCGGGCTTCCAGGAATGAAAAGAAGCTGGGGATGTCCTGGCAGACGCCGGGGCAGGGCTATGGGCAGACGAGCTCTGCCCATTCATCAGCACCCGTCAAGCTTCCCGAGCCGGCCGTGGGATAAATCAAACCGCAAGAGGGGAAGGGAGGCGGGGGGAAGAGAAGTGTCCGATGGGGAAGGTTTGAGGGGGGAGCTGCGAGAGGGGGGAGAAGAGGGACCGAAAAGGCAGCGCGAGGGAGAGGAAAAACCAGATCAAAGGCAGAAATTCATCAGAGATAACGGAATTATTTATTTTTCCTGCTGCTAGCGGGGATTTTTTCCCCTCTTTTCCCCCCCTTTGAGGCCCCCCAGGCCTTCTGGGCTCCTACGTCTCCAGCCAGTCTGTTATTCTCAGGCGTCCCATCACCCCCACCCCAGCCACAAAGCAACATGTTCACTTCATCACACGGCTCTGCCCTGCACAGCGAGACCTTTTGATCTCCGTCTCTCCAGTGTTTATATGTGACAGTGCAAGAAATGTATTTACAGTATACGGGGCTCTGTTAGACACTGCCTGCCTTCATTTGAACATTAATATTGGGAGCAGGGGAAGGGGAAGGGGGGGAGCAGCTCTCCTTTAATTCACCCATCATTTATTAAAATGTTTATTTGGAAATCCGCAGGCCCATTTATCTGGTTATTACTCAGAGCAGGATCAAATAATAACTCAGGTTCTCTGTGTCACACAAGACAAACCAAATATACTCTGGATGAGGTCTTTCAATGGCCCTCATATCCATCCTCACGCCTGGCACTTGGCCGGCTGTAGGGCCCTGGGTGGGCTGCCTGGACCTGTAATGCAGCTTTTCATCTCTCAGTTCACAGGCTCAGATCCAGCCTGAGCCTGTTGCTACCGCTGGTGGTGCCCCTCAAAAGCACCCCTGATAGTGGTGGGTGTCTGCATGGTCAAGGGGGACCTGCTGGAGCTTATCCCCAGCTCTGCCTGACTCATACTCTGCTTTTAAAACTGTCTCCTTCCATCTCCATCACCTCTGGCAGCAGCAGATGGGTGTCCGCGGGAGGACCAAGCCATGGAGGACCACGTCAGCGCAGCCAATTGGCTATCGCATGTCGGTAGCAGCTGGAGAGCTTGGAGTCACCACAGAGCTCCTGTTCTCAGACCCTCACACCATGGGAACAACCCGCAATCTGGGATTTCCCTGGATGAATCTTATCTTTTTGGAGAAGAAGATGGTCCATGGCCACCCAGCGCCAGGGATCTCCTCCTTCCCCATCCACCCCACCATTTCCTTCCACCATTCACTTCCCTGCTTCATACTTTCTTCTTTGTTTTGGGTTGCCCAACACAACCACGTGATGAAAGATGAGGTTTTGAGACATGCTAATTTTAAGCTCTCAGCTGCTCTAAGCTGACCTGTAAGGCCTCATCCAGATGGTGTAAGAGCCCCTGGCACGTGTTTCTTGGTCTTCAGAGGCTAAGAAGACACTGAAGCCCCTTTTAAGTGGAATTTGGTGCTAAATAAGTTTTGACCAAACAGCCTTTGGCAATGAAACAGCAAAGGGAAGATGAATGAGGCCCATTTCGCACGGTAACGATGGGCTGCAGACCCAGCACGCATGGTCTTTCAGCCACACATGGGCTCTGTGCTTCATGCACTTAACTCCATGCACTTCACATCCCTCCTATGCTGCTGCGTTACTCTTGACTACAAAGGCTGAAACAACCATCAGATCCCAGTTTTGTCTTCAGTGCTTGACCTGGTGATGTGCTTTCCATCAGCAGCTGCGTCCAAATGTAGTTTGAAAACCGTGTTGTGCTCCAGAGGATGTAACAGGCATCATCCCAAACCCAGCTTGCTTGGGATCTCCAAGTAAGTGCTGAGATTAGCACCCACCTTCCAACAACACAGCTCCAGCGTGGCCCTGCTGCATGTCTGGGGACCCAGTGGTGTTCTACAATGATATTTAACTACAAGATCACTCTGCCATGTGCTCCCAGCACCGGCCAATCCCGACAGGAGCCTCAGCACATACTGGGTGACCAGACATCCATGGGACACACAGCCCGCACCAGCAACATCACCCCAGCTCTAAAGCTAACAGGGCAAAGCCTGCTGAGAGAGCTGGGCTTGCCCCATCCTAGAGTGTGATGTGTTAAAATGAGTGAGGGTGGAAGATGGAACCGTCACATAGAGCATAGCAATGAGCTGGGACTGCCCCTGGGGAACATCCCATCCACTGGTAGCATCCTGCAGCTGACCCAGAGACAGCACCGGTGCTCATCAGCCGGTTACAAATGTTCACATTTAATGACTGCTTTCTTTGCAAGTGGATTTAAGATGCATACGATAAGGTGTCATAAAAATATCTGACAACAGAGGAAACGCTGAGCTGCTGCATGCATATTCTTTTGACACTATTTGTAGAGTTGTCTTGATTAAAACCTGGGGTTCTGTAACAGAAGCCACCAGCAGCAGGAGCCCCATCACCCCCCAAGTGACATGTCACTCCATGGCCCTGGTCCACCCTGACCTGGGGATACAGACTGCTTCCCAGTTGGGTGGAATGTTGGGCTTCAATCACACTGATGAATATAGCATCTGGGAAAAAAGAGCTTTTGGGTAAAATCATATAAATTAGGGGGAAATCTTGCTTAAAAGAAAAAGCATATTCGATTTTCAGAGGAAAGGGAATTTCTGATTTTCTGCTCAACAGACCTTTTCTTCTGAAAATGGATTTATTTTAGCTATTTATACTCACGTGCATGGAGAGAAAAAGCCATTTCAGCTTCAAGCATTTGCTGCATAATCATATATACATTACATGTAAGTGCAGTGTTTTGACTAGATATCAAATTATTCCAGCGCCTTCCCCCTTTCCTGCCTTATGCTTTGTATACGAAAAGCTTGCATTTTGGCTTCACAACTTCATTTACAATCCCTTTATTCCTCCCAACCTATTCTTTCTCAAGGAGCAACCATTCATTTTGAATGAAATCTTGGAGCACTTTGAATCCTTCCTGTGCACACAGATGTAAAACTCCCCGATAGCCCCGATAGAGAGACCTCACAAAATACAAACTTCGTAATTAAGTGCTTGGAAAAGGTCTGGTTTATTTTTCATATATTTTAATTATTATTTTACCTTCCCTTTTAGTCTCAACTCCGCAGGAACGGGTGAGTCACAGCTTTGAAATCTGCACTGGATGCCAGCTGAAAACAGAGGCTTTACGCGGTCAAATTGACAGATGAGTCAAAGGCAGCCCTGCTACGCGCAGACCCATCCATATTCCTAGTTAAAAGAAATATTGCATTTTTAAGGGTAAAGAAACATATTTAAGAGATAAAGGAAAAGAAAAGTTTGCTGGTCATCAATTATCATAATAAAGGGGGGGGGGGAGAGAAATTCACTTTAAAGACATGTTAAAGCCCCCTAATCTTCAAAGAGATAAAGGAGAGAGGCTGCCCTTGAGTGAACCACGTCGCCAGGAGGCAGCTGTGGTCCTGGCGCTCCAGAGAGGTTGGTCCAGCCACAAAATAAGCCCAGGATAAACTTGAACTGAGTGTGCTTGGGTGATAGGGAAGGAGAGAAAAGGGAATCCAGTGATGGGTAATGGCTTGCAGGGCTGTTGGGAGAGCCCTGTACATGGGGTGGCACAAGGGACATGAAGGAAACCTCGTTGTGTTCTTCTCTCCAAGCCTTTCTTCCCTGGCTAGGCGAGCACATGCAGTTTGAGCTCAAAACTGCTTAGAAGACAAAAAGTCATAAGTGCCAACTGGCTGTGTTTGGACCTCCAGGAACAGACCTCATCCACAGCCTTCTGAAGTCAATGGTCTCCAGCTGAGTTCAAATTAAATTCTTGGGGCATTTCATTATCAGGGAACAGCAAAGGATGGATGAGAGGTGAACTGAGATGGTACATATCTTATGCTTCTGAGCACGAAATGGGCATACAAAGATCATTTTGGTCAGGAGAGAACTACCACATCTTTAGATCTTGTGGTGGCTGTTGTGAAAGTCCAAGCCTGGACTCTTCGCGCAGGGTTACTTATAGAAGATGCAGCACAATGGAAAACTGTACACAGATTTCCTCCCTTTACAAATTCCGTAGCTTGAATTCAGGCAGGGGATGCTTCTGAATCCCTGCGCTAAGCAGCCCCCCACAAAGCCTTCAGCCTGCCTGTCCAAGCAGCGTGGGATGCTCCATCTACAAGTGTAATTTCATAGCTTGCCTTCTGTTCCACTCTAATTTCCCCATGACAAAACCATGCACTTTCTTTTCAACCTGAGACAGCAAAGTTCAAAACTCCAGGAAAACCAACACAATGAATGGTGACGAGGCCAGGTGGAATGGGTTCTTCTGCTGGAAAGGGGATGTGCATTACAGCCCTTGGAAAGAAGTCCATCAGCTGTTGAACCAAGAATGAGAGTATGAGCACTGCCAAGTTTGGACTGCTGGTAAAACTGTGGAAGCAGAGAGATGTGAGTCTGTCTGCTTAGGGTTTGCTGGCTGGAGTAGAACGATTGCAACAGAAGGGTCCTAAACCTTGGTGGAAGGAGTGTACTACTCAAAGCCAAGCAGCAAGAGACACAAGAAGGGGGAAAAAGAGACCACCAGGAGATGAAAACCTGGGTTCAGCAAAGGCAGGTGATGCCAGCTATTCAGAGAGCCCTATTGAGTGGTGGCATGGAAGGAGCTCAGCACATCAAAGTACTTGCTCCTCTCAGTACCCTCAAAGGGGCTGCCTGGAGACAGTGCTCAACAAAATGGGAATTTGCTGCAGCATGCCTGGATTATGGATAATGCACTGTAACTGCAGTACTAGATTATTAATACTAATACAGAAGTGCTCCCCACCCATCCATCAAGCTGGACTGTGTCCACCTCATCAGGTTTTCCAGAGTGTCTTCTCCCAGTCAGAGGAAAACTGGACCAACTCCCCCACGAGCCATCCAGGTCCACATTAAGGCTTAGGGAAAACCACAAAGTTCACTCCAGTTTCTGCAGCTCTGGCAGATTCAGGGCGTGCAGCCCATATTACATAGATGAGCTCAACTAAGGATATTAGAGCAAAGCTGGAAAGAAACCTGCCAAGGACAGATGATGGGTGACCCACCCCAAGGTGTGGAGGAATCCCAAGGCATCCAAATGAGGTATAAGCAAGTTAGAGCATGGAAATAACTGGATACTTGCAGGTTTGGCTGATTCACTTTGCTCCTTGAGTACACAATGTGGAGACCAACCCCAAGGAGCAGAAGACTGCAGGTGTCCAAGCTTTGGAGAGCCATTCCAGCAATGAAGTTTTATCCTGTTTTGTACTAAAACACGCCTCTTATCTAAGCCTTAGTTTCCATTCAGCTTGTGATGTGCCAGTCTCTCACCTTCATGGGCCCTTGAGGCTTTCCAAAGTTATTCCCAACCTCAGAGCCCACTGGTGATGGGGAGAGTTTATCATGAAGTTCAACACCAGGGTTTTTCTTCAGCTTGCAAGCCAAAACTAACATAAACAGCCGGCTCCTCATTCATTATTCTAATTCCACCATAAACCATGCCAAAGCCAGTCCTGACTGAGGTTTGAGGTGATTTACTGCCTTTTCAACAGGCAGTGTCTAATGAATTGGGTAAGCTCACTGCTCAGATTTATGCTGGCGGAGCAGCTGGAAGGAGCTCACCATCAGCACAGCCTCTGCTGGCTGGCGTCGCTGTGCCCAGAGCAGCAGAAACACGGCTCTGCTGCCAAAAAGGGGCATGTCCAAGAATTCCCTATTTCCCACCACACCAAAGAGGCTGCCTCTAAAGTGTGCTAGCACTGAAAAGGGGAAAGGGAAGGACCGTGCCATGGCTCAGGCTGAAGAGTTGGCTTTGAGGTGGGGATTGGAAGGAGCATTGCCCACTGACAGCTCATCCGAGAGACGCAGGGCAAGAGGGTCTGGCATCACACTGCTAAGAACACACCATCAAGCAGCACATGATGGGTCCCACCACCACATCAGGGGTCTTGCAAAGGTGGATGGGCAAAGAGGTCCAATGCCCCTGGTGTCAACGGCAGTCATACCTTGTGTTTCGTTCCTGCCCATGGTGGAGAGGTTGAAACTGGATGGTCTTAAGGTCCTTTCCAACCCAAACCAGTCTGGGATTCTATGATTCTGACCGCTGCGAAGAGCTGAAGCCAACACTCAGCCTCGACTCACTTGCACAAAGCCATTGCTTCTCCTGAATCCATTTTTCTTCTCCCCTACTGATGGATGAAACCATTCCCAGCCTCAGCTTTGGCAGGCACCGTGTGTAGCTAATGAAAAGGTTCATCTGACCAAGAAACTCCAACACATGTTTTATCAAAACAATTCCCAGCCAGCTTCGCTTCCACTTGCTCCAAAATCCCTTTGCAAGACCTGCTCCAGCAAGCAGGATAACCATGCCATCTGTAGTATGTATCACAGCCCGGTTTGCCTCCAGCTCTCCCCACCAGAATCCCTCTGAGATATGGTGTGGGCTTTGGATGCTCCCAGCTAATCCCACTCAATATAAAACGCATGCCAATTTGAATGTTCCTAGATCAGGTCAAAAACCTGTTTCCCAGGGAGGCTGGTGTATGGAATGCTCAAGCATTAACCCTTTGGCATCCCACCGCAGGTACTGCATAGCTCCTCAAGGAATCCTGGTTTCACTTGAGATGTTTCTATTTTAACCACAGCCAAGGTCACATGTAAAGACTCCAGAGCAGCATTTTCCAAGTAGCATATCATCATTAATGAATCCAGCAGTTTTCCAAGGGTACCAAGCAGCTATTCCTCTTCCTGGGCTGCAAGAGGACAGGGCAAAATAACCAAAAAGCCCCAATTCCAGTTACAAGCATCATTTTCTCCCTAGACAGGGCAGAACAAATGAGAGCAGCCATTAATCTCACCAGGGAGAGCTTCCAAGTTAGCAGTAACATGTATTGTGTCGAGACACCCAAATGGCTCCAGGTGATGTGAGATCTTCCACTCAGGCTCTTGGTCATGCTCTCCAGTGCCAGGGCTTCACTAATGCCAGGAGTGAACACAGACATCCATCCAGTGTATCCATCCTCTGGGAGCCCTGGAGAGATGGGAATGCTGCTCCTCACTGTTATGCTGATGCACATTCCTGATCCTGGGTTGCAGGGAGCTCCTGGTCTGATGCCTCACTCTGTAGCTCACTCCTGTCTCTGAAGAGCACCTTCAAATCCACTGTGGGCAAGATGCAAAGGGGAAGGAGCCAGACCAGGGTGGTCCATGGCTTCTCATCACTCCCATCACCAGATCCTGAAGGACTGCCTTTGATCCCCTCTCCTTGCCCAGCAGCAGTGGCTTGGGGATTTCTTGGGAGCACAAGAGCAGACAGTCAGCAAATCCAAGCGGTCCCAGATCCAGCAGAGCATAGTTCAAAGCACAGTACAGTGATTCCTTACTGCTCTATCAGCCCCTGACACCAGCCAGATGCTTTTCCTTCCTTAAGCTGAGTGTTCCATGGCCCTGGGAAACTTGGGAGTCTGATAAACCCCTGCTCAAGCTGCCAAGCTATTCAAGCAGGACAAGGTGACTCTCATCCACACCATCCCCCATAGGCTTTCCAGCCATGGTGTGCACCACATCCTGCCTTCCTCACCTGAGAAGCATTCGAAGCCTTTGCACCGTGCTGTGCTGGACACCATCTGGTTCGTTCCTGCCTTGTTTTCTCCCGAAGGCACCAGAAGGAACAGTGCTACAGATGTGTGCAAGGAAGCAACCTGGATTTCACATCAGGGTTGTGAGATGAGGGATTTCGGTCCTTCAGCTTGCTTTGGCCCAAGTGAAAACACATTTTGCCTTGCTCCATGGGCTGGACACTGTAACGGCACAGACACGTTCATGTTTCAGTTGGCTTTCTCTTATTCCTTCTTCCCAGAAGGCTACATAACATTAAGACCTGGAATTTGGGTCCTTTTCACCTCACCAGAGTACTAGAAGGTGCTGCTGCCTCCAAGGGTCTCCAGGCTGCTTGGCAGGAGATGCAAAGAGAAGAAAGAACACAAAGCCTTATCTAGACACCAGTGCTTGGCTAAAATCAAATACAAACCAGTTCAAGGCTTGAAGCGAGGAGCTCCTGTGGATTTAACTGTGTAAGCCAAAGAGGTGGCCACCCTCTGTCCCTTTCTTGCAGGGACCACATGTCTGCACAATGGCTCTCAAGGGCTGCCCTTTTGCACATCAGTCAACAGCAGGAGGAATAAAGCCTGTGAATCCCCTTCCTTCACCGTTCAGTGCCAAGTATCACTGCATTCCTGCAGTACATCTGGTTGTTGTGCACCCCAAATCACACCCAGCTCTTCCCCTGTCCTCAAGGAGCTTTAGGGTTCCTTGCCTTGCTGGTCTGCCCAGATAACTATCCTTTTCACTACTAAAGACATCAGGGGATGTCTGTAGCAGTAATGGTGCATGAGACCAGCATTTGCATTACTTACACTTAGGTAGGAGGTCACGTCTCTCTGTCAGGAGGGGACTGTTCTTCTGCATCACTTGCACCACACAAAGCTGGTACCTTGCCCTCAGCCCTTCCAGGACAGGGATGTGCCCTGGGTTTTCTCTGCCTTCTTCCTTATCTGAGAGTTGCCAACAGCTCAGCACCGTGCTCCCGCAGGAGCCTGGGGAATGCTGCAAGCCCTGTCTGCTAACCTCATCCCGGCACACAGGCTCTGCCTTATACCAACCACAGCAGCTTTGCCAGAGCAATCAGCTCCTTCAGCCAGCAGAGCTGATCAAAACCCCCTCCATCCCCTGCCTTGTGTTGCAGATAGAGGGGGGGAAAAGGTATCACAGCACGTTCATTAACCAGGTGACATTCAAACCCAGCAACCTCCCCCACCTTCCTCTAGGCACAACCGCTGCGATTTCAATTACATGGAGGGGTAGGATTTAGTGGGCTGCTGGGAGTGGACTTGGCGCACAGATTCCCATATCTGGAAGAGGCCTGTCCTTTGTGTATTGTGTTATGAGACAAAAGAGGAAGAAAACACCTGGAACACTGAGGCCGAGGTGGGGGGAAGAGATGCTGCCACGGCTGCTTGCAGGATTTGGGCCAGATTTGTAAGGCTCCTTGGAGATCATCCACCTCTGCCAACAGGACCATGTCTTGAAGCAGTAATGTGATGCCCACAGAGCTGGGTCAGGGCCTGCTCTGAACACCCAGCAACACTGGACCAACCTCCCCTGAACACATGCGGAGCAGCTCCGTTTTGTGTTCGCCGTGGGGCTGCTGCGTCCTGGAGGCACCGACCTGCTCCATATGTCAAGCAGAGTCAATCTCTGCCTGCGATGTGTTGGATTTGCTGCATACACGCAGACAGGACCACCTCCTTTCCCATGTGTTGACAGGGCTGTACTTAAGCACCTAAAGATATATAAAAATGAGCCTGGTGGGATGGAGCGTGGGGCAGAGCTGCTGACTCTACTGAACTCACAGGCTTGCACCTTGCAGACCTGCTTCCTCCACATCTCAGCCAGTACTTCATCCTCCCAAAACCATGGCACCCTGTTTGGTCAGGATAGGAAACTCTATCAGTGAGCTCTAACAAGCCTTCAGCTCTGCTCTACCCGCGGGACACAGCGCAAATACCTTTTGATTGATTGATACCTTTTCTTTTGCAGCCAAGAAGATGGATGTAACAGCCGAGGGAAGAGAGGAAACGCAGATAAACCCTATCCCCTAGCTCTTCATGAGAAATCCCCCATTGCAGGCGTGAAGAGAGGGGTGAGAGGTTTGTCAGACACCCATAATGATCTCCTCGCCCTCCCGAGTGCTGCATTGCTAACGTGAAAGCAGAAACTTGGAAAAGGGGTAGGAGTTACAACGCAAAGACACTGAGCATCAGGGCAGGGGTCCTCTTAGTCCTTCCTGCAGCCGTTTCCCCCTTGCCCCATGCAGCATCACTGCTGGGTACCCTGGGGTTGACGGTGATTCGGGGGCTCCAAACAACAAGCTGCAGAGCACACGCTTCCCTGTGTGAGACACAGCACCTCCCTTCCTACTGGGAGGAAGGGAAAGCCCCATAAATAAATGGAAATAGGAAAGATATTACAGGTCCTCCCAGAAAGTGCTTGGAAGCCGCATCGGAGGTGAGGCAGGGGGGAGGAAGGGAGGCTGACTGACAGCCTGATTTAAGACCTGCCTGAAAAGCAAACAAAAGCAATTGAAAACTGCATCATCTAGGAAAACTTAGTAGGTTGTATTTTCACAAGTGAGGACTGATGGTAAGACCAGCTTAATCCCCCAGTGGACTTTCCACACCTCTGCAGGCCGGCTGACGGGGCCAGCTGGTTTGTCTTGCAGCTGATTGCTGCAATAACATTGTCGGGCTGGAGCGATTGAAACAGGATGGGCTGGGAGGGAGCTTGGTTTTCCAAGCCAACAGCTGAGTTGTTT
>JAVHNF010072232.1:14357-26325 GCA_034783455.1 Micropsitta finschii
TTGTCCTTGGCTTGGATATCTGAAGCTGCCTCATGTGGTCCACATAGTAAGTACTGATTTGCTGAGAAGCTGAGATTTTAAATCAAACTCAGTAATAAAACTGTAGCTTTGTTTTACTAGCTACTCAAGTACTGTCTTTCTGCTTTTGTGTATGTGTTTCCATTTAACAAAATAAGTAAGAGATGGCATTTATTTTGCAGTAACAGGGAAGTAACGCAAGGGCGGGCCACTCTAGGGAGCTGAGACTTTTTCTGGGCTTTCTGGCCAAGACATGAGCTTTCTTTACGGAGAGACAGAATGACCCTGTGCATGCGTACCACTCCAGCAAATAAAAAGAACTACCCCATTTATTTAATCTGAAATAGATCAGTACAAAATGTACAGAAAAAGCAGTACAAATTTACAAATATACATAATCTGCTTTTGCATTCTTAAATCATCAGACTTCTTAGTAGTCTTACTTAAAAAATATTCACATTCCTGGTACTGTCTCCTCTCACCTTCATAACATAGCATCTGAATCCCACAGCCCAAATGGTTACATGATGGTTAGAGCTCTGTCCTAGAGACCTTTATCAGCTACAATTGCCAAACCCTGTCTAAATTCCATTACTCAACTGCTTCTTTAAATCCACTTGACACCTTAGTACACCTTCCATTGCTCTTCCACATATCACTGCTCATTTAACATACTATTTTAATAGTGAGAATTTGGCAAAGTCAAGGCAACAGTTGCAAGTATCTGCTATTTAGCTCTATTGGAAGGTTTGAGGGAAGTTGCTAATGAAGTTGGAAATCCTGCCCATCTAAGACAAAAAGATTTGTATTGCTGGCAAAGATTGCATTATGATGTAAAGCTCTATCGAAAAGAAAGCTCCAATATTGAGAATCATTAAAAATGACCTTTAAAATAAATAAATAATAAATAGTAATAAATAAAGCCATTTTAGAACCAGTGGAATTTTAACACTCAACCTGCCTTTTAGCAGAATTTGTGTGGTTTGCAGTTTTCAGTGATGGTACCTCAAATAATCCAGTATCATAAATATTTTCAGAAAAAATACTATGTTCCAGGCTAGTTTCCTCCAGGTTTACATGAAGCATGTAAAAGCAGCAGAAAGCAGTCTGGTTTCTTGTCTTCAGAACTTGCCTGGGTGGCTGCTCTTATAGGATTTGTCTTTGAGGCTGTTGAATATCTCTTTGGTGCCGTTCTGCCATTGAAGAACAAGATCCATAGGGGTTTTCCCTTGCTGGTTAGAAAAGCAGAAGAAGCAAGATTTAGTTTCAGTCAATGACTACCGAATCCATCTTTCTTCCCTAAATATTTTTACAGTGCATTTGTCTGATGTGGACCCTTCTGCATACACAGGTTCAGACTTATTCTCACCACCCTGAGACCAGAGTCCTTTTGCTCCACAAACCTACTCCCAGGCCTTGTCAGACTCGTGATGAAATTTCCCTGGGTTTCAGAGGGTCTAAGCTGTGTTAGCAAATGCCATGACTAGCAGAGCATGCAGGTGTTTCTTTTGATCTATTAAACTGATAAGAAATACATTGAGATGAAACCTCAGTGAGACACTCTCAGGTTTAATCGAGAATTCAGATAAGAGTTTGTGCTAATTTAATTAAGTTATGGACCACATCTACATTAAACAGGAGCAACTATTTTGTGTGCAGATGAAGCCTAAGAGAGCTAGTCTTTGGCCTTCAGGGCTGTACCTGTCATTGTTTTCATACCTTGATGAGGGATAATGCTGGGAGTGGCACTGCTTCAGAGAGCATGGGCAGAGTAGGGACTGCCGAGTGCTGCAGTGGCTGTCTTTTTCCTTGCTCTCTTAAATTTTGATTGATTGCCAATCAAACATTAACTGGCATTGGTAAAACACACCATCCATCCCACTGCTGCTTGCTCTAGGAGAAAGGGTTTGTGGCGTGCTGTACTTTTAACAAGTGGTCTCAAAGTTCCAGCAATGTGTCTGCTGCTGCTGTGGTAGCTATGAGCAGTCAGGTGTAGGGCTTCTTAAATTGAAGCTCAGCTAAGGCTTGGGGATTTGTTGCCCAACAGTCAGGTTAATGGCCAGTCATACAGGTGTAGTGCTTGGTCTTGTCATCAGCTGTGGGAAAATGGAGCAGATTTCTATGACAAAATAATATCTTCATTGTCTCATTGGTGGTTGAAACCCACGAGTTGTGCAGAGGGCAAGTGTCTGTATGTTAAAGCTTTTTAATGTATTGTGTGTGTAATTAGAAAGAATCCTGGAAATCTGTGATGTTCTGTTAAATTGTAGCTGATGGGATCTGGCTTTAGAAGAGGTACAGGTTTTTCTTCTCTCCAATCTTCCCAAGTTACACTTTCCCTGTGTCAGCTCTGCTTTAATTAGCTTGAAGTGATCTAATTAAGACTGTTCAAAATAGTCTCTCCCAGCCTTGAAACCTATGAAACTGCTCTGAAGGGAAGTTTATTCCAAAGCATTTGAATCACTGGGGTTTTTGGGGTGTTACTTACACAATTCTTTATGGTTAGATCTGCTCCATACAGGATCAGAAGCCTGATCATTTTGTAGCGGTTCAGCCTCACAGCATCATGCATCGGTGTGTCTCCCTCCTAGAGGCAAAAGACATGGACCACGGCGTCGGTCCCACTGATCTGTCACTGGAGACCAGCCCCAGGCATGCAACTGGGGATTTTTACAAAGGCAAATGGGAACTATCAAGGCAGACAGCAGCTTGGTTCTATCTGATAGCTGACAGGTAAGAAGTCACTGGTACTTACTCTGTCTCTGGCATTGAGATCCGCTTCACAAGCGATGAGGTGCTCCCCACAGTCGTACCGACCCGTTCGCACAGCCACATGCAAAGGGGTGCTGAGCAGCTGAGAGGTGAGAGGAGGAAGCGGTCAGTAGCATGAAACAGGTAATGACCGCTCCAAGAACAGCTGCCAAACATGATCTACTTGGAGTAAGGGTCAGCCTTTCATCTCCAATTTAAAAAGCTGCAGAGCCCCAGAAGCACAAACCTTGTCTCTTGCATTTCTGTTTATCCCTTTGTCTAGTAAGAATTTGAGAACATCCAGGTTCCCCCCACGGCATGCCCAGTGCAGGGCTGTAGATTCAAGCTGCAGAAGGAAAACAAATGGGAAGTAATTTAACTCATCATTATATTTAAAGAAAGCATTTCATTGTGATCACTGAGTTGTTTCTAGTAACACCTTTTATTTTGCCCTAAATTCTTCGGTATTGTGAGCTTCTCACTCTTCACACTTGCTGTATTTTGCTCTTAAAGATAGAGTTCTTGGCAACACTGCTGTGAGAGTGGATGTGTTTTGTCTATTCTGTGAACCTAGAAGTTATCTTTAGCCAGGTATGTGGCTGATACATGCTAGTTAATATTTTTCATTCAATGCCTTTTGGGTTCTAAATGCGTAGAAAATGAAGATCAAGGGGAAGACTAGTGGTCTTTAAAACAAACAAGCAAACAACTTATGCAGGACCACAAAGTGAATTAGAACCCTTTTCCTCTGCAAGATTAAGTTTCTCTGCCCTAGAGCTCTTCTGGGAGGATGGAATGTCCCCTAATGGTCTCATTTAGCTTGTCTTTCCTCCTGGTTCTTACTCTCTCCATGAGTACTGCTGCTTTAAGCAGTGGGGAGCAAGGCTGACCAGTTCTGACTCTTTAGCAAAGGGATGAAGAGCTAGGAGTGGAGAAGCAAAAAAACAGCTGCAGAAGCTGTTGATATTTAGCTACCCTTGTGGCTGGCATTCTAGAGTAGCAGGGGTCTCTCCCAAGCACAGTTTGAAATCCCAGTGGAGAATGTATGTGTTGCACTGAGCCCTGGATACCTGTGTGAGACAGTGCTATCCCCACCACCTGACAGCAGGCTGATGTGGTAGCCTGACCTCAGCTCTCTACTCTGGGCTTTGTTGCCTGTGGCAGTCTACTGGCCAATGTGTTCCTCCACTTTCTGTGTTTTCCAGCAACCATTTTGGCAAAGGGAGGCAGAAACCCCCTCCTGAAACCTCTTCTCAACAGTATTATTTTAAGGACAAACATAAAAGCCATTGCAAAGCCTTTTAATGCTCCTTTTCTACAAGAAGCACTTTTATCACTGCTTCTCTTAGCACTTATGAAACAATAAGCATTTTGTTGAAAGGAGTTTGAGGTGATGAGCATACCATGTCTTTCTGTTCCAGCTGAGCTCCGGCTTCCACCAGTTTTTTCACCACCTCTAGATGTCCTTCAGAGCATGCCCTGTGCAAGGCAGTGCGCTTGTACTGGCAATTAAAACAGTGCAAAGTCAGACATTAAATATGGCACAGAAAGATATCTTTAAATCTTTCCTCCCCTCCTCCCTAGGATGGTAGCAAATGCATATTTTATGCTGATTCATTTTCAAGAGCTAATACATTTGAGACCTGAAATCTGCTAATTTTAATAGCAACCTGATAGCTGAGAGCTTCCTACCCAGCATTTTAGAGGGTATGAGAAATATGTGCAGTATGCCATTCAAATTTAAAATCCAACATGCTATGCTGCATTTTGCAAGTGCAGATTATGTATTATGGAGCATGAGGGCAGGCAGCATCACTTTTTTTGTTGTTCAGCTGACAGATTTCTTGTCTCTTAATCTGTACCATTGGAAGATCACCTGTTACAGAAAATCAGGGCTTCCTGGGGGCCAACAGCTTTCTTTTAAACATATTCTTTTGAGTTAATATCACTAGATAACTTTACTTCCTTCCCCCACCCTCCCCCCCTTCTTTTCTCCTTATAAATGTGGAAGTTACAAAACCTAGTGTAAAGTTATTTTTGGTCTGTAATAACCTTTCTTCCATAGAAGGCTTTGCCATAGAAGGAAGTTTGTACCTTATCACAGACATTGGGATCCCCTTTGTCTGACAGGTATTTTTCAATTAGTGGCAGCTTATTCTCCAGTGCAGCTCTGAAGAATGTGGGGATATCCACTGGTCCTGTCTGATAGTAAGAAATATACAGGGCATAAATGTGTGGGGCACAAAACCCCATCAGTGCTTTCCCAGAAGAAGGTACTTTGAAATAACTTACTATAACTTCTGGTTCAGGTTCCTTTAAAACGGGCACTTTCACTTTCTTGCATCTTTTCTTCTTCTTCAGCTGAACAAGTTTTTCAAGATCCTCCAAGTTTTCAAGTTTTGACCTCTCCTGTAACTTCTTCTTCTTCAGCTGAAACAAGTCAGGGAAGTCAGCAGGATGAGCCGAGTGTGACCGCCTCTCCCTTTCAGAGTGGCAGGACAGTGTGTGGTACTATTCAGCTGAATTCAGTTAAGGCTTTTTTTTATCCAGCCTAATTGAATGCTAGAATAATTTACTAAGTGTGTGAGAAAAGCTACATCCTCTATAGCTTCTCATACAGCACAGGGCCTCTTCCTAAATGCTGCTTCAGCCATATGTTGTGGGCTAAATAGCATGAAATTTTGGTCTCTGTGAGGCCAGGAGTCAGAGCAGCACTGCAGTCCCTTCTGGACCAGCAACTTAAATCTCATGTGCAGCTTACAAGGGCTGGGAAGTCCCTGCAGTATAAGCTGACTCTCACCACATGTTTTTATTTCTTTAATGATACAGCCCCTGGCTTGTCCTAACTTAATCCTCTTTGATGAAAACTATACCCATACGTGAAAAGCAAGGTTTATACTGATCTTGGCATTTCAGTCAGCAAGTGTTACGTTTTGGTAAGCTACAGAGAATGTCCTCAGTATTCTTGGAGGGGCAGTCCAATAAAGTTTAAGACTTCTTCAAGACTGCTTGTAAAATGCATCCCTGCACAAAATCAGTATGGGGCACTGCTAACATTAAGAGCAAGTGTGTTGCCTGAACTGAGATCCCAGGTACCATAAGGTGTCCTTGTCTTCAGAAGGGGGATTCATAAACAAGGGATAACTCACTAATACACATGACAGATTCTGTCCCATGGAATCATTAAGGGTAAATACATTGGTGATACCCTGTCATATGGTGGTTTATTTTTTTTTCAACTGAATTGATTCAAGCTATTTCCACCTCTTCTTTGTGTTGTTCTCTGCATTTAGGGTTTGACCTCTGCATTTAGGGTAGATCATTGACTTAATGGAAAATAATTATGTTGGAAGAGTGAACCAATTGGAAACCCCAAATGTTCTTAGGACACTGTTTCGAAGGAACTCATAAAACCTCTGTTGTAAGTATTGATCTCTCTGTTGAAGGTGAAGTTCAGTAGTATCTATTTTAATATTTCTTAGGCTCACTTTCCCCCTTCTTTTTTCAGAACAGTCTTATACCCTGCACTAGGTAAACTTTTTCATTCCCAAATAACTTTAATATTTTAGGCCAGTTGGTTGCTTATTCAGCAAAGAATTTGTTACAGCTGCTGTGGTTGGGTTTGGGGTTTCTTTGCAGGGGGGAGAAAGGGAGAGAAAAGCATTCATTCTTAGGGATATAGGGAGAATTGTCATGCTCCAGGAATACAAAATGGTACTTTTCTGTAGGCCTGTATAATTTGCATTTATATTTTTTTCCTAAATGCATAATGCAGTGTTTTCATAAAAAGAACATTTTCATGGTAGATAATGATGAAATGCACTCATACGTCTTTCTTGGGTTAGCAATTACTGGTGGCAGTCTTCAGGTGCGCAGGCTGAAGGTGTCTTATTGGCAGTGATTGCTGCCCCCCTTACTGACAGCTAGCAGAGGAGTCTCCACACAGGAGGGAGACTGTAGGGTTTCATTCAGACGTTACTGGGGCTTGTTTTGGGTTCTGCTTCAGTGTTACTGCCTGCCTGCACCCATTAGCCTACAGGAGTCAGCAGATCTCCACTGCCTTCAATAGACTCTGCTGGTGATCTCCCAAAGGTTTATCTAGCTTACCATGCATATATTTCTAACTTAGAAAGAGGCAAAGCTTCAAGGGCAGCAGCAGAATGTGCACACAGGATGATAAAAAGCCAAGCGCAAAACCCAAGAGCCTACCTCTGCTTCTAGTTTTTTCTCCTTCTCATAAGCCAGATCACCTTGGGTTAGTGAGTGGTCAGAGACTGTCTTTAGGTCCTCCTGCTTCTCTAATCTTACAGCAGCTTCATACTCTCCATTTTTGAAGTCCTCGGGGAGGAAGCTGCCAGTCTCTTTATCGTCTGCTCTCTTCCCAGTCACCTGTAAAAGCAAACGTGATATGATATAAGCAAGAGTTTCATGACTGCAGTAGCCAACCCCTGGGAACATGGATTACCTCGGGGCTAATTGCATGTCATTCCTGTCCTACTCTAGGAGAGTGTGAAAGACAGAGTGCAGACCTCATTCCGCCTGTGCCTGGATTAACTGTGCGTGTGAATGGCTAGAGCAATCTCACTTGCAGGCAGATCTTCCACATCCACAAAGCAACCTCCTCTCTTGGCATCTTAAGGGCTTGGATTGAGATCTGTGAGGCAAACTCACAGTCCAGCTCCCTGCCTGGCTGGGGCTGAGGTGCAGCTGTGCAGACAAAAGCCAGGGAGTTGGGAAGAGCGTTCTTTTTGTTTGGGGTTTTCTTGTTTGTTCACTCACCAGCATGGGTCAGACTCATCAGAAGCCTGTGAAAGGCTGTGGTGGAAAGAGCCACCCTGACCAGTCATCAGCACCCAGGGTGTTGAGCAGGGAAACTGAGCAGGTAGAGTGGGAGGAGAGGCTTTCTTCTTCCTTGGGACAATGCAGTTTTATTGAAACACATCCAGTGCAGTTAACTCAAGTTGATGAGTAATTTCAGTGCTGGTTTTACCCATTGCTGTCAGCACCAAAGTCCTCATTTATAGCAAAATAGCAAGGTAGTTCCTGTGCAAATCTATGTGATGCTGTGCAGCAGCACAGCTTTCAATAGCTTCCAGAAATACTTCTGATGCTCAGTTGAGTATGTACAGAGATAACTTATTAATCTTAGTAGAGGCTGTTGTGTGTTTTGAGAGTGGTTCCGTAATTCATACAGCCTAGACTGCCTTTCCATTCATCACCTAGTAAAACTGTGTTTGTTACAGAGTTTAACACTGCAGAAACTTGCCAAGGAATTTAAGACAGCATTAAGTAGGCTGCATGGCAGTTGCATCTTCACATACCCATCTGGGGGGAAATAAAAGCAGTTTCTGCATGATGTTCCAGTGTTTTACTGGGTCTTTCCTGTTTTCCCTGTTTATTGATTAAATCAGGCATTCTTAGTCTGAACCCTGCAGTGGAATGTCCCATTACTTGCGGACTGGTTTAGACATTATTTTTCAAAGACTTGTTACACCATGAGCAGCAGTGAGTGTAGGAACTTTTAGGTTATTATTAGAAAACAATATTATTGCTAAACTGTTCATTTAGTGTTAGAAAATACTTCAGTTTCTCTGCATTGATAGCTCCTCCCAGTCCCTTACTAAACTCTATTACTCAGTGTGATCATACACTTAATAGCTTCTAAAAGCATAAAAATGAAAATCAAAGTCAAAGGAAAATACATAGGTAAATTTTGCTTAGTCTTTTCTTTCTGGTCAGCTATATTCTGATGCAAAATCCAAACTGCTACTTGCTTACATCTTGTGTTTCTCTTCACAAGGAAAAATTAAAGAGAAAATATAATAGGATAGCATGCAGTATATACAGGGTTTGCACCTGGAGTACAGCAGTGCTGGTAACCCTCTAAATCACCTCAATGATCCACAAAGGTAGCCTCCCTGCCTGGTATAATGACAGTCTAGAAAGAGAAGTAATTACGAATAAGTGAAAGAAGGTTGTACCTACCAGCTCTTCTACTTTCATCATCATCATATTTGCTGGTGTTGTATTCCTATATAGCTGAAACTCCCAAGGGCTCAGGCCAGCTCTGCAGGGACCACCACGCTAGCTTCGCTTATATAGCTTTGGGACAACTGTGCTTGAATGAGATAATCTTCCAACCTGGGAATCCAAGTATGCCCCTTGGGCTTGCCAGCTGAGAGGTAGGCTCACACTCATTCCAGACATGTTAATGAGCCAGATCTGGTGTCGAGGCAGGGAGGGGGGCGTCAGTTGGGCGAGGAAGGATGAGCCTCACAGTCTAACCACACCGAATATGTGAATCGGAATGAAATGTGAGCTCATCATTCCTTTGGCAATGACTGCATGGCTCAGCAATGCGAGTCATTCTGCGTTCCCAGTGCCCACTAGGACAGCTGTCTGTTGATATAGCATTATAACTTCATCATCTCTTTTTTTAATGTTTTCTGTGAACTGACATTCAAATGACTGTAAGACACTGGAAAGAGTAAGTGGGTTATGTACAATACTTGTAGTAATATCTTCCCGATAAACGGATTATGACCCCTTAAGTCTTGGAAAGACATTATTTTCATTGCTATTTATTCTTGGATGATAAACAGTTTTAGGGGAAAGGATTTTTGTCATCATGATGGCAGTCTCCTATATTTGTTGGAAGGAATTCTCTGAAGGGATTACTAAACCGGAATGATGTCTGTGGTGCTAAAAGGGCCTATGACACAATAAGTTACAATCAATGTAAGATCTTGAAACAGTAAGCTTTTCTTTCTGGGACTTTGTCGGTGATCATAAGCAGAATAATAAATTATGTCCAAAAAGAAGATAAAATTAATAGTGTTTCCTCAGGCAGTATTTTCTTTTCAGATGTGAGAGAATAGGGGAGCAGATGTAATTAGTTCATTTTTGGAGATAAGGTGGAGTACAGACAAATATATACAGATGATGTATGTGTCTGGGGCAAAAGGAGTTGTTGAGTCCTTTGGAAAAGCTCCTCTTGTGCCATGTCATTCTGCAATGCTTGGATCTCCTGTCTGGTGAGGTAGAAGACTGGCTGTAGGCATCCCAGTCACCTGGGTGAAATAAATACAACTGCTCAGGTGCCTCAAGTACAACATGTAATAAATGCTTCACCAAATCAAGATCTAACTATCTCGGGTGTTGTTTATATCATTAGCATCATTAGCATTCTGCATTCCTGACATTGACCTTTCAAGGTGTCTCCCTGAACTATCTCCCAGTAATCCGAGTACATCCAAACTTGTCTCCTAGTGCCCATCATACCTATGCCCTCCCTTTCCCTGAAATGAAGCTGGACATCAGGTGGTTTCTTTACTACTCAAAATATATATGGCATTAGAGGATGAGCCCCAGAACTAAAATAGAGTATGTGGCAGGAGGAGAACCTTTCAAAACATTTTTTTCCAAACCTAAGTACAGCCAGGCCATCATTCCCCCCAAGTGATATGTCCTTAATCACATTGGCAGGCTTTTTTTCACAGCTGTTTTGTACTCCTGCTATATGTCTCTATGATAAGAGGTAGCTTGGTTTGGCTTTTTCTTGTTTATGAATGTGCTGTAACGGCTTCCCTCCCTGTTTTGTTTTGTGATGTTTATATGGGAGATTGCATTGAAATCCAGAGCCCTAACAGGGTGGCTGCAAAGACCACTTCTAGTTTAGTTGAAACAGATCACAGCAAAGACCTGATGTGAGAAGAGAAATATAGAGGTTTGCTTTAAGAACAAAAACTATTTCAGAAGCTGTAAACTATCTCTGGCCCCACTGCTTGAAGCTTACTTCAAGCTGATATACAAAGCTGACTCATCAAAACCTCAACTGGAAGGTTTAAGCAGATCTTCCTCTGCAAATGGTATGTAAACCCAGGGCCAGAGTAGCTTTACAGGAAACTTGTGCTCTGAGAGGAAACACAAACCCATTCTCACACCATGAATAGTGCAAAAAAACCCTAGCTTATATAGAGATAATTCTGTAATTATCTTACCCTGGTGACTAAAAGAATAATAAAGACTAGAAAAGAATCTTCCTTGATTATCCTGAGTTTCTATGTGAAAATGGTGGCACACAGAAGCGCACTTTAACCAAAGGCTGGGATATAAATTAACCTAAATGCTTTAAAGCTAAATGTCATGTAAACCAAGGTAACCCTACTGAAATAGTAGAAATGCACTGATTCATAACAGCTAAGACTCTTGGCTTATCGCTACTGCTTAATAGTGGAGGGGGAAGTATTATAATGAGTTTGGAACCTTGTCCTGGACTGTAACCACTTAATCACCTTTCAACAAGTGATTTCTCGTTAATGTGGTTATAGCAGATGGTCAGTGGGAGACTTGTAATGGGAATCTGAAAAACTCTTGCCACTCTGCTGAAGGATAAGGGCATAGCAATGATCTGCAAGGTGTAAGGCAATTGGATATTGCCACAAAAAAAACACTTCACAGAGGAAAACACAAAAGGGCAGTAGGCTCAGCCTGACAGAGAGAAAACTGTGGCATGCCCTGTTCCCTGCTATCCATAGAGAAATTGTCTGAATAGTGTAAAGAGCTTTTGCAATTAATTTTTAAAGAGGTTAATGGTAGAATGAAAGTATTATGTGTGATACAGATGATATTGCCACCTCCTGTCATGCGTATTACCATCATGCTCCCAATGCCGTCACTGCTGTACTCAGCTATCTTACATTTTCCAGCACTCTGCCCTTGTCTCTGCCCTTGCATCTGAAGATGTTGCCCTTTGGAATGCCTCTGTGCTTGGCTGTCTCTGTCTTTTTCCTGCCGCTAAATAAGTAAAAGTATGAAAAAATCTAACTTTTTCAACATAGTAATGTATAAGTCTGTGTGTGGTTTTGAAAGTGATGAGGGAATTGATCCAACATCTGTTTAAAACAACTTGGAGACTTCTCAATGTATATTTTTGTGTATATAACTGCTAAAGAGAAACACGTTATCTTCTTAGGGCTAAAAAACCCCAAAATTATTTCACCTAGGAAAATAAAGTTACTTTTAAGTACAAAATTAATTATGAGAAATTATCAAATTAAAGGATGAGGTTATAATTCCATTTCTTCAGATAAATTGCTATCAAAGAAAGAAAGAAGTCATAGTCTGATACATTGCTGGTCTGTCTAGCACAGTCCTCTGGTATCAAAACCTAAACCAACAATGAGTCAATAGTTACATC
>JAVHNF010072232.1:35883-49995 GCA_034783455.1 Micropsitta finschii
AGTGTGGCCATCCAGCCAGTTCTTTATCCACTGAGTGGTCCACCCATCAAATTGATGTCTCTCCAATTTAGAGACAATCAGATCTTTTCCTCTCAAATTCATTCTAAGCTTCCAACAATTATGGAAGTGCTGAGTGCCACTTTTACTTGTGACCTATTAGTCTCAGACCAATAATACATGTTCTTGTTGTAAGCTAACTGATTCCCAACAGCTAAAACTAATGTATGCATTCAATGATAAACATTGAAATTGTGGTAAGTACTATGTGCCACAGTTCCTTCCTTGAACTTCGTCTAACGTAACTAAAGATATCTCTGGTTCTACAATACATAAAATAATCCATAAAGCCAATGTTTTGGGGTTTTTATTAAATAAGTTAATTGAGGATGTACGCATTGATTAATAGAAAACATCAGCACTTTGTATCAAAGTTGGTGAGCATATTGAATTTCAATTCCATGAAAATATTCTAAATTCTCTAATTTTCTTCTAGTTCACTGTAGTCTGTTCTTTCACTAATTCACCTTGGAAGCACAAAGTCTGCTGCATACCTGCCTGGTCTGTTGTGGGCCAGGAAACTCACCAGCCAGACCACCAGCCAACTGCACATAGGTAAAACAGGGCATCTAACTGTCATGGGTTCAGCAGTAGCAGTCATTTTTTCTCCTTCTTAGTAGCTGGTGCAGCACTATGTTTTTCACTTTCAGCCTTTGAACAGCGCTGATAACACCAATATTTTTAGTTACCGCTCAAATATTTAGTCTGACCGAGGACTTTCTGAGTCTCATGTTCTGCCAGGGAGGAGGGGAAGCCAGGAGGAAGCAGAGACAGGACACCTGACCCAAACTAGCCAAAGTGGTATTCCATACCACAGCACATCATGCCCAGTATATAAACTGGGGGCAGTTACCCAGAAGGGTTGGATCAGTGCTCAGGTCAGGCTGGCTATCAGTCAGTGGGTGGTGAGCGGTTATATTCTCTTCCCTTGTTATTTCCCTTATTATTATTATTATTGGTGGTAGAAGCAGTGATTTGTGTTATACCTTAGTTACTGGACTGCTCTTGTCTCAACATTCTTTAAATTCTTCTCCCCATCCCTCCGGGAGCAGGAGGTGGAAGTGGAGGTAGTGAGCTAGCGGCTGCAAGGTTCTGGGTTGCCGACTGGGCTTAAACCATGACAGAAGGACACCAATCACCTCAGAGGATGTCCTCAGGCATGTTACCAGCTCCATAGCACAAGGCACTCACAGTGTGATTTCTTAGAGAATTAATTCTAATTAAGGAAATCAGAGGTTTAGATGCATGTTATTACAATGTGATACCCATTTTAGGCTAAAGCCAAAAAGTCTCTTTCTTCCAAACCCATGTATGTACAGCTCATGTTTAGTTTAACAGCTCAGTGCTCCAAGACCACAGATATGACTGAACAAGTAATTAATAAATGCACATATACATGTAACATGCACCCAAAATTTGTCTGTTGCTGAAGTTTTCTGCCCAAGATATTTCTAATGTGACAGTAGGTACTATAACTCAATACCTAATAATCTTCACTCCCTAGTCCAGAGCTTCTGTCTTTCTTCTTCTGACCTGGAGTTCAGCATGGCACAAAGACTGACATATGAAAGCAGTAGCAAGCATACAAAGCATCCCCCCACAAATGGCACAGAGAACACTCTGACCCCACTTGCTGGCAGCATGAGCACTACTCACCAGGGCTGTGCAAGTATAGGTGGAGGAGACAAAAAGCACCTTTTCCTCCTCCGCTTTGAAGGCAGAAACGTCAGGGCTGGCAAAGCTGTTCCATTCACAGAGCCAGGTGAGCAAAACAAAATGCACCATCCAGATTTAACACTGACCACTGAAAAGAGCTGTCAGATTAACTGGCAAAGCCCATCATGTGCAAGTGTGAGGACTGGAATCACTTCTGACATGGGGAAACCCCATGGAATATTTGAACCAGAAAATATCTGAAATAGATCTGCAGTTAATGAAGAACAGAAAAGAATGACTATACATACAGCTCCTGGAGACAACGCTTCGTTAGCAAGTCAAATGTTCCAAACCTATTTGGAAATGTAGTTTGATCCTCTCTCTTACAAACCCACAATTCATCTTAAAAACTATTGTCCTGGGTTCAGCAGTAGCAGTCATTTTTCTCCTTAGTAGCTGGTGCAGTGCTGTGGTTTTGACTTTCGGCCTGGGAACAGCACTGATAACACTGATGTTTTTAGTTACTGCTCAAATGTTTAGTCTGATCAAAGACTTTCTGAGCTTCATGCTCTGCCAGGGAGGAGGGGAAGCTGAGAGGAAGCAGAGACAGGACGCCTGACCCAAACTAGCCAAAGAGGTATTCCATACCACAGCATGTCATGCCCGGGATGTAAACTGGGAGTTACCCGGAAGGGCTGGCTCACTGCTCTGTCAGGCTGTTTTTCGACTGGTGGTATTGTATTCTCTTCCCTTGTTATTTCCCTTCTCATTATTGTTATTGGTGGTAGCAGTAGTGGTTTGTGTTATACCTTAATTACTGGACTGTTCTTATCTCAGCCCGTTGGAGTTGCATTCTTTAGATTCTCCTCCCCATCCCTCCAGGAGAGCAGGGGAGTGTAGGGGGGGAGAAGGGGGAGTAGTGAGAGAGCAGCTGCATGGCTGACTGAATTTAAACCATGACAGTCTTCTTTGAGTCCTCCATGCAATAAGTGTGAAAGCTCAGCAAATGGAGACAGCCAGGATATTTGCTTTAGTGTGCTCTAGATTCAAGAAAAAACCCTAAAGTGGACATACCCTTTTTATTTGTTTTACCAGCTAGGTTCTATTAACTAGTTTGCTTTATAGCAGCCTGATCTTGGAATTGGAAGAGATTTTGGTAATTCCCTCTCTCCTTTTCACTAGCTGTGAGAATGACAGCTTTCGGATTTTTAGCAGCAAATTGCACATCTGTCTACCCACTCTGCACTGGTATCTCTGAGCTCTACAGGACTTGCATTCTAATTCCCCTTCCCAAGGATGATGAGAAGCACCAAGCTGGCCTTGAACTGACTGTACCTGGAAGAAGGTATAGCTCTTGCTGGAAGTTTTCTATAGCGGCCATTATGAAGTGCTGTGCCTTTGTGGTACAAGAAAAAACAGTGGAACAACTAAATCATTGAAATCCATGAATGGCTTCAAAGGGCTTTACCTAAGCAAGATTTTACTGTAACACTCAAAATTCATGACAATGCAATTTCTGTGTTCCTCTTTCCCTATACATACGAAATCAGAAAGAATAGAAATGTGTGTAGCAGGACTCTGATATACCTAGTACATTCCACAGGTGGGCTAACAAAGAATAACAACACACCTGGAATTTGAGTCCTTTTGAGCGGCATCCTTTCCAGTATTTCTTGGTTATGTCCAAGCTAAATAATGGATTTAAGAGGGAAAAGAATGGAATTACAACTTACTATTTGTAAATCATTTATGTTCAGTAAATGGCATTTTCAAAAACTGTAGCAAAAGAAAAAGCTGATTTAATGAAATGCAATTGCCAGGTATTGTGTGGAACACAAGTTATATAGAGATAGAGAAACATTTTTGTTCCTTTTGTCTGGAATATGCAACTGAATGACACTACCCTGTAGCTGCCTCACTTGCATTGAAAATGACAATGTAGAATAATTTAATTCTACTTTAATGAGTTCTTCTGGGAAAGAAAATTTCCTTCTTCACTATCTTCAAAAAAAACTTACAAATCAGCAGAGATAAAAATGGTGACTGGGGGGGTGGAGTGGTGTTATTTATTTTTTTCATTGTATTGGTTTTGGGGTGGCTTTTTTTTTTTTTTTTGTTAGGGTAACAAATTATTTTAATCCAACAATTTTGTCAAATACAGCAGATATAAAATGAATACTTGGTTTGGTTCAGTTGCATTGTTTTACAACACTTGTTTCGGCCAAAATCCTTTTTTTGTGTCAGCCCAGAACTCCGTATGTGAACACCACAAATCCTACTGCCTTCTGCAAACAGATGGGAAACAGTAGCATTCTTACTTTAGATAGCATTCTTACTTTTATCTCTCTCCATATCAAATTAATGTCTAGGTGTTCTATATTTCTTATATGCCTTGGATAAGAAAGGTATTTTTAAAACTTCTAGGAAAATAGATTAAAGAGAAATTTGCTGACTCTGCCTTATCAGTTTGATTGACACCACAGTGTGAAATTACTTTTGTTATGACACCTTATGTTGTCACAGACATTATGGAGAAAAAAAATTGTAGTAATTCAGGGTTGAGGGTGCCTCACAAGAAACCACACAAAAATAGATCTGAATTAATAGAAACAAATAAGAATAAAAAAAGTTTATATAATTTATATTCAGAAAAATGAAATATTTCTGTATCCTCTGTTAGGAAGGAACAAATGTGATGTCATTGTGAAACAGCAAAGCACTGTTCTGAGCAGAATATGCATAGTAGCAGCTGAATTGCAGGTCTATGCACACATTTAAAATACAAACAAAATACATCCACTCCTTTAGTTCAATGATTAGGGAACTGAGGGAACATACACAGACTGCTATGATGAGGGGAGAAAGTGGGGCATTTTTGGTTGCCATGTAAAAGAGATTAAGACAATGGCATGCACATTCAGTACTTTTATTTCTCTTCTAATACATAAGGGATGAACAATCCAGGAATTTTCTGAAGTAAAAAAAAAAGAGATTGCCCAGACTATTCTTTTTTTCCCTCTTTGCATAGGTTAACAATACTGCTTCATCCCTGTTTAAGAAGGCTAAGAAACTATAAACCAAGTAAGAACCTATAATCCAACTCTTCTTGATATTTTTTTCCTTTTGTTCACATGGTATAAAATTGCAGAAGGAATGGGATGCTCATCTTCTCTAGATCTAGAGTGGGGGCTGTTCACTCTACCAGCTGATGGTAATGGGCTATACTCTTTAATTTTACACTGGTAGTAAAAGTCTTTCTAAAGGCCTTTAGAAAAAGTAAAGATACTGAAGGTATCCAGTAAAACAATGATCTAACCAACTTAAATAGGGACAATAACATCAAGGCATGAAATGTAACAAAATAGGCCAATAACCTCAAATTTGGTTTTATAGTATTAACTCTGGTGTCTACAGAGGCACTAAGTCTGAGAAAACCTGTGTTATTAGATTTTCCAGGAACTTGCTCAAAGTCTGTCTTACCTAAGTTCAGCTACAGAAAGCTCTGTTCTTTGAGGGTAGACTGACAAAGTGGTAAAAGAAAATGGACAATCACAATCATCATTTATATAGGTCCATAAGTTTATTGGGACAATACAGTATGTTGTTATGAGAGCCTCTGGCCAGGAAATCTTACAGTTAAACAGCATGAGCCTGAAACAATATGTTCAATTATGCAAATAAACACAGAGTTGCTCAAAGGGCCAGATGGTGTGAATCAGCCAAGTCTTATACACTTAAGTGGTACTCAGGCAATTTACAGCAGTTGAGAATCTGCCCCAAGATCCCTACAGATGGGAGGCTTTGCAGAACATCTGCGTTTGCAGCTGCTTTGTGAGAGATAAGAAGTCACTGGGAGAATGCTGTGCAGGCACACAAGAGAGGATGAAGGACATAATTAAAAACAGAGGAAGCAAACAGAGTTCACAAAGTGAACAGGAATTCATGTACTGTGATTAGAGACACAGTTACATTCAGTAACTTCAGGTGAGCTAATACGTCATTGCTTTCTTGTCAATTGGTAGTCTATTTCAGAATCTTTTAGAGGTTTCCTATTCAGAGGAAAAATATGATAAATTGTCATATTTTCTACCGTAGCTTTTTTTTGGTTTTATTTTGTTGATGAATGAAGACAGCTGAGCTGCTGCTGGCTGAAGTGAAGTTTCTGCTGGATCTCTCTGAAATGCCTTTCTTCAAGTAATCCTGAATCAGTCTTCTGGGAAGAACATGCCTTTTTACTGATTTACAGTACAGAATTAATCTGAAAGAATATTTCCATAAATTAACCAATTTTCCAACCCCCAGAATTTTGCAATCTCACAAAAAATCTGCTTTTTGTTAGAAATAGTTTTGTTAAGATATAACAAGATGCCACAAACATCTTCATAAGCTGTAAAGCACACAGAGGAACTACTACACTGTGTAGGGATGCCAGTGCAAGCCAGTGACCAGATAGTGCAATGTATCCTACTCATGGGACCTGTTAGGAACACACACTGCACCAGCACCATGTGGGCCCCAGCACCTTCAGGTCACTTCAGTCCAAACACAAGTGGGTGGCACAAACGACCTCATCATGTATCATGTCCGGACACATCCTGACTATGCTGGACTTAATGAAAGTATTTGGAACACCTCCATTTTGTGCACAGCAACAGCTTCGCTGGGATTTCCTGATATTCAGCAGCCAAGTAAATGAGAGGTTTCTCTTTGAAGTGGTAAGATGCATATTGCTATCCCAAATCAGTAGAACCGATGCATCTGATAAACTTATATGATTGTCTGTCTTTCTCCAGCTCTAAATCTAGAGTTGATGGATGGAGATTTGAACTCAGGGCCAAAGGCTCATACTGAAGAGAAGGAAACATCACTTTCTTTCTCTGCTTTGTAACAGAAAAGAATACTAGAGCCCAGTTCTGGTCCCATGAAAGGACAAGACGTTGCATTAAATGGTATCAACCCTTAAAAGGTTCTGGGATTATGTTTAAAATTACAAGAACAACCACATTATTTCTTTCTTGTCTACAGGACAAATGTTCTCACAAATTAAATCCAGCAACAAAGGGGAGTGGCCGGGAAAGATGAATAGCATTTGGTCCCAGTAACAGTCTAGTCAGATGAAAATACCCTTCCTATATCAGTATCTCAGGGTGTGTTGCTGGTCAAGTGAAGCCAAGCTGCGTAATGTTCAGCCAAGAGAACACCAATTTTGGTGTGATGTGCTAATGATGAGATTTACTAGAGTGTATTTATGTGTGTAGAATCAGTATAAAGAGGCACTGCAATGTTTGTCATCAAGTAGGGAAATGGCCTCATCCTGAAATGCATTGAGATCACTTGCCTGGTGCTGAGCCACCAGACTCCCATGGGACTTAATCACAGCTGAGAGCTTTTGATAGCTGAGGGTGAACCTCACGCGGAGGGTGATGTATGGTATCCAGCTTCTCAAATGCTGACAAGCTCCTTCCTGCCTGCAGTTTAATTCTAGAATTTGGCACTGGCATGTGTATTTTGTGTCCCCTTTTGTCATCATACACGTAAATTAAGGTGCAATTGGTATGGAGAGATGAGATGTAAAAGTCCTTTTTGAGTAATTTCTGAGGCAAAGCAAAAAATAGCATCTGTCCTAAGTGAGAACTAAAGGTTAGCATAACTTTAAGTCAGTAATGCCTCTTCTCTCTGATGTGCATCCTTTTTTTATGTATTAATTTAATAATCATTTCATAATGAAGCAATCACTGCAAAGGGAAAGGTTTCTTAACATTTGCAAAAATACCATCTGAATTTTACTTGGGCTTCAGCTTGGGTTTCTGTTGAAGAAACCATCATAGAAAATTATTAAAGCCAATCTGTCACTTGGTTGATCTGGATTTCTGAATTCACTTACACCTTTTGCAGGAGAGTATCAAATATTTTTAAGGATTGTTTTAGCTCAAACTGGCCCTTTGAACTGGATGATGAGAAAAAAAAAGCAGTTTACATGAAATGATGCAGTTGGGAAAGAAGGAATAATCCTAATGGATTATCAAATTCAGGAACTTGTTCAGAGTTTGAATTTATAGAGGATCTGAGGTTTTGGCTTTCATATACATGCAAAGAATCCTTCCCATCCCTCTGACAGTGGCATTGTGTCTGAGCTTATGAATGTCATAAACAGATCATACCAAATCTATTCACAATTACATTTCTTAAATTTACACTCAGAATATGATTAATCATGAACATCATTATACTAAAAATAAAAGTAATGGTGGTTAATTATAATAAACGCAAACTTATACATTTACATACATCTCTTCCTCTGCTATTCCTTCACCATTTTACACCCTTTCTAACAAGACAGTGAAAGTGACTCTCTAATCCATAACCTCTAATCTCTGATACTATATTCTAGCGTACTAAGATGTTCCTGAAATAAAACCCTTTAGTTTCTTATGTCATTTGTATTCTCCAGCTCTCACCCACATGTTTGAAAGCTTTTGAGGCATAGGATGTGTTCATACCACAACACAAAAGACATGTATCCACAGTGCTGCAGAATTGTGTGGTATTAATTTGCATAACGTAGGTACTTCTAAATCACGAGATACTTCTCTTTAACAGCATGATTTAATTCACATTCATACCATATCTTCTTAAAGCAATTGGAAACACTGCTATTTGCTTATTGTATTTTCATAGAATGGTGTAACAGTTTATTAGAATACTCGGATGGTATTGATCAAGTCTGAAAGCAGCTGGTTTTAGCTGGAAAGGTAACATAAAACTGCCCACTGCAGCTCATGGATAGTTAGAACGACAACAAATTCTATGAAGAATCATTAACTGTATTCTTTTATTTAAATCCCAGCCATCTCTGTACTCTGCTAATAAAGCTGTGCAGAACTGGCAGGTGTTTCTACTAAGGACCACTGACTGGCTGACCTCCTGGAAGGCAGTTAACAAGAGGAGATGAGAGCAAACCAGATGAGCCCCATCTGGGAATGTAAACTGGACTGGTGTAACTGTGGGTGATAGAGGTCTCCTTTCTGAACTGAAGTAAGTGCTACCTTTGTTTTGGGCTATGATTGAGGAAGATCTGCTTGCCTTGTTTACAGTTAATATGCTCTAGCCTGTTTACTGTGTTTGTGTTTCATTTTCATGTATAATGCTGCCTCAAAGGAGTTGTGCTTTGAGATTATTGCCTGTGTGATCTGAGCTATCATGTGGATGTTTAGATTTTGTTTGGATATTTGGAATCTGTTCTTCATCTGGCTGCCTTTCCCCAGGGTAACGGGTGAAACAAAAAAAAGTCAGCTCAAAACTTCATGAACTTCCTTGCCTCTCTAAGCTATTTGCTGCGCTTTTAAGAGTTCCCTAATGTCTGGGGCAGAAGATAATTAAGAAGAGAAGATGGATATGATACCTGTGTTTCTTGCAGAGCAGTAAGAAAGGGGATAAGATGTGAATAGAAACATTCAGTTTGTGTGATTGATGGACCACTTGCTGGTCTTCTGCAGGACCAGTTCTTCCAGTGGAGTGGAGGAAAAAAAAATCTCATGTTTGTTTTCTTGATTAGTCTGCTTTTCTCTGCTATGGCCTTCTAATTCCTCATTTGAAGGGAAAAACAAACAGAAAAACCTCAATCCAAACAATCCTGAGCCCTCAGACGGGTACTGTAATGTTTGCCAAATTAAAAATAAAGCCTAACACCCCTGCCTTGAAAACCCTAATATAAATCTGAGTTCCTTATTCCCCTTCTTTCCTCCCTGATCCCAGTATCCCCCCAGGCTGCAGAAGGGATGAAGGACACTGAACTAGGAAACCACCAAGGCAGAGGAACTGCTCTGAGACATAGTACTGCAATACATCTATGGAAATTACTACCAAGTGTTCTTGTGCAGGGGGTTCTAGCATAGGGTGGTTCTTGTCTGCTCTGGAAACAGAAATGTTCATAAATGCCCATAGACAAATGCTCATGTATGGCTGCAGCGAGCATGGAGGAGCTTTGCAGCTAGCTGTACATGGCCTCTGCTCTAAGGGCTTCATTTTGACTGATGGTGAAGAGTTGCTGAGTCCTGGAGGCAGCAGGTTCCTCTGTTCTTGTTAGACTGTGAGACAGGAGAGGTTGTTACTGAAAAGTGCCTGCTTACATCAAGCTGTGCTCTGACTGGGAGTGCTCCAATATCTACATTAGTACTTGCTGCTCTCAAGGAGCACAAGAACATTAGAAGAGGTACCAAACATGGCAGGTGTGAAGAAGCTTGAGTTTTGTAGGTCTTGCTGCTTTGCCCGAATCAGATGGCTCTCAGGAACCTCCGTGGTCTCTGGCTCTCTATAGCCAACAGCAGGTCCTTGTCAAAAGCATAATTTTATCATTGACCTTTCTGAGTGGCTACAGGCCTGCAGAGGGGGTAGGATACTGTCTGCCTTGTATCCACGGTGATGCATCATGATTTACCTCCCCCTCAATTGTTTAAAAATGCCACAAATGATGCTTTGTACCTCCTGTGCCTGAGTCCTGTCACTTTGTGGCACCCAGAGCAGGTGAGCTGGATGACTAAATCATGCTTGGCTGCAGTTCTCAGCCAGAACCTTCCTGTGACTATCCAGCATTGCTAATACCCTGCTAACTCCCTTCAGAGCTCCTTGTTATAGGTGCTCTTGTTAAAGACACTAATTGTTCCTTCCCCCCCGTGCCCTAGCAGCAGCGAGGCTGCAGAGGAATAATGCACGGAAAAATAGTTTGAGTCATGCACACCTTTAGCCTCTGTACTTGGCAATGAGACCTACATTTGCACATCGGCTTATGGAGGAATGATTTCCATAGCAACAGCAAGGATATGTGGCATAGTATGAATACTGCCTCAGAGAGCATATAAAGTACCTTCTTAAGAAATAACTGACTACAGAGGCTCTGAAAAAAAACCACAATTGGCTATGTGGAGGTAGTGTTGTGTAATGTTAACTTTTAGTGGCAAAAAAACACATTATATTCACGTTTTGTTTTAAACACCACCACTTTTTAAAAAACAAGTTCCTGGGTATAGAGAACAGGGACTTCTGCTTTATGCCAACTGTTAGTGGATGCAAACAGCATGGAAAGATCCGTGGCAATTCTTCAGCAGCACAGTGAATTAATACTTAGTAAAGATCTAAAGGGGAGTTACCTGGGGTGAGCATCAAGGGGGAGGGGAGGATGACAGCTCAGTTGACTGAGGGGGGGAGGGAAGCAGGATCAGCTGGTAGACTCTTTAAATAACAGGGTTTATGCTTATTACCGGGGGGCAGGTTTTTGCTATCAGAAGATAGGGTGGCAATGCTTTAGTACTCAGGGATGCAGAGAAAACGAGACAGGAAATACGCATAAAGGAATAAATCCACTTAATTTTTGGTTACGTGCCTAAGTTTGTCTTCCCCTTGCTCCTGTTATCCTCCTGCTTCTCTTATTTATTTTTCTTTGTTGCATAGCTCTATGTATACACAAAGCAATCCAGTACCTGGACACCCTCACCAGGATTCTCAGGGGAAGATGGGCAGATAAGAATGTTCTCTTCAGTAGGCTCAGGTGTGTTACCATTTCAGGACGACTGGCCACTTCCTTCTTGGCCCTTCCATGAGCTCCAGGGAGATGTGTCCCTGGGCACACATCTGCAGTGAGCTCTGTGGTCCCAGCAGTGGTTACCTGGATACACACGGCTGTGTCTGAATGGCATGAGAGTGGGAGGAATTGCTTCAGCTCATTATAGGTGGAATGAATAAAAGTAACAATGCTGATTTCATCACTTCCTTGGTAAGGTGCTATCTAATCAACTCTGGTGTGCTGCACTGCAGCACAAGTATCTCAAAAATAAGCAGTTTTGGAAGAGGAAAACTTCATGTTTCAGATATTTATTTTAATCTTTAGACCTATTAATGCTGGGGACAGCTAAAACCATTGGAAATATTGAATCCTGTGCTTGAGATGGATGCTACAAAAGACCTTCATGTGCTATGGAATACCTACGCCTTTCTCATGCAGAGAAATCTGTCTGAGTTTGCACAGCCCATCTTTCTAGACCTTTTTACCCAGCTTTTGAGAATTATTACTATTCCTGACCAGATTTATTTGCTGACTTACACAACCAGCTAATTCTCTTCTTCCTCCACAGCCTGAAGATTGCACCCTGTAACTTTCACATGTGCATGCAAAGTTAGCAGCCATAGTGAGAGATTTAGAAACATCCAGAGTGGGGTGGAAAAGGTGACATTCCCATTTTGGTCAGTTAGGTACTTTGATAGCAGGAAGATAGGTGACAACTGGCTGATGACTCTGTATGGGCTCTGTGTGCAGAGGTCTGCCTGTAAGGCAGCAGCTGGAGGATTAGCTGTGCCCTCATTTGCAAAACCCTTTTCTGTTGAATAGGGATCCTAGACCTGTGTCTTCATATGGAAGCAAAGAGCAGGGCTGTGGGATTACTTCAAGCTGTAAAACCTGGGTATGGTAAGCCCTGCCTGTGGAGATCAATAATGGTGGGTTATCCCACAGTGTCTGCTGTTGTGGGGTTTAGATCTTGGAAACAAAGCAAGCTATTCTCTCTTAATGAGTATCATGTACTCCCAGCTTGTGCTTTAATAGGATTAAACTGTCTCAGCATGGTCTTGGCAGGGCTGCATGTACCCTAGGGCAGGAAAGTCTAGACTACCCTGTCTGCCCCAGGCACCCTCACCCCCTTGACGCTGGCATGTGAGGAGGGTGGCTCTGAGGGCAGTTTGGCAGGTGTGGTGTGGCTGAATCCAGGACAAACAACCTGTGCTAGGACACAGGCTGCTTTAGGCTGTGATTGGGTTGTTTGTCCTGTAAGCGGGTATTTACCTGCTAACTTGAGTTTAAAAAAGGCAAAAGATGAGCTGGAATATATTGGTGCATGCAGTAAGCATTGTACTGAGGGATACATTTCTCTCTGAAGAGAACTGGTCAGGAACCATTCAATGCCATCTCCCTCCCCAGGAACCCTTTCCTCCTTTTATCATCTGCTGCTCCTTTTTCTGTGTGTGACTTGGTCATATAGAGACATGTAATCTCTAGCACAGCATGACTATCTGAGGGTGTCCTTGTTCATAGGGTTGCTTGTTTCAGGCTGATCCATGGCAAAGCAAAGGAAATTGAGAGTATGAACCAGGGTGGGATAGCAGCCAGGACTAGATTGGTCTAAACAAGTAGTTTCACACTGGGGGCAGGGGAGTTGTAAAGCAAGGCATAAGGTGCCCCATGCTCTTCCTTCTCTGCAAAGAAAGTACAGCTTCTCTTTATTTATTCTGATGTCCCACCAGCTGCACCTACTCTGCTCACATGCCGGCTCTCCTGGCAGGTCTTAGATATGGAAGCTGTGGACCTGCATTTCAGTGCCTGCTCAGGAAACATTGTGGAGGAAGAGCATGGGTGGTTCCAGGATGGAGATCTCCTCCTGCTCTGTGGAAATGAGTTCCAATTAATATCAATGATTTCAGAAGACCTGTTCTGGAAGCTGTTTTGTTTTATCCCATGTGTCTGTTTTCCTCGTGGGAATGTGTCTGTGTCAAGTCTATAAAATACTGCTTTTCCAGAAATGAATAAATTGTGAATACTTCAGATGGCATTGCCACATATGCTGAACAGAGAATAAAAAGGCAACAGCAGATTGTAATAAGATTCCTTTTCCTGAAGCAGTAAAGATCCATCAGATCTTCCACTTACCCTTTAAGATAGTAATAAAAATGACTCAGCTTGGCAGCACTTGTCACTGGGGCTGCTGTAGCTGCTGTGCTTGCCGGCTCTCTCACCATCAGCTTCTCTTCTTCAGAGCCCAGCTCTTCCTCCTCTGCCTTGCTGGGAAATGCTTCCTGGTCTCCTGCATCCTCCTGGGGCTCAGGCTCGCAGGGCTCGGTGGGCGGCTGCAGGGGAATGCTCTCGGCCGCCACGGGGCTGGGCTCGGCCGCGGGGCTCGGCTCGGCCTCGGGGCTCGGCTCCTCTGCCGCCTCCTTCCCCTTCTCCACAGCCCAGACCTCCTCCGCTGGCAGCTGCTCCCTCCCGGCCTCCAGCCCCGCTCCCGCCGCCGCTTGGTCCCCGGGGCCGCTCTCCCAGGCCGCTGCAGCCGCCGCCGGCTCCCGGTGTCGCTCCTCATCGGCTTCCCACAGCCTCAGGAAGACGGAGGCGAGGACAAGGACCAGGATGGTGAAGAGCAGCCGGAAGGCCAGGTACAAGACCACGGCCTCGTCCATCCCGCCCTGCTGCTGGAGCTCACCCGTATTACAAGCCATTACTACAAAGTACAGTGAAACAAGACCTCTAATCCAAAAACCACCCTTGATAAAAGCCACCCCTGCAAATATTGGGTCTAAGTAAGCTACAACATCCTGAAGCTCTGATACCCCATAAATCAGCATTGTGACGAGTGCCTTTCA
>JAVHNF010072235.1:4859-19751 GCA_034783455.1 Micropsitta finschii
ATATTGTTTCAAAGCCTCACCAGTTTCACTGTAAGGAAAGGGTTTCAGTAACATATTAAGAATGCGCACAGGTAAGCAGAATTTAGACATATCCAATTTAGGTATTTAAACTTCAGCCTTGCCCATCTGGCCAAGAGCACAGAATAACTTTAACTTGTTTAATAGGTGATGTGTTTTCCTCTACTATGATGCTACTATTTCCTTAGAGTCATTCTGAATTTTCTCCCTCCTAATTTTCTGGCATTGCTTCTTTTTTTTTCGTTCACGTAGCATAAAATTTCCATCAGATTTCTCCAGAAATGTCTCTTTTCAGTATGTGGACTTTTCAAATGCTGGCTGGTTATTAGAGTGTTACTGTACTTTGGACACTAAATAACCTACCCAGACAGGTAGAACTCTTCCACTCATGCAGTAATCATTTGGGTTCCTAATCACTTTGTCCATTCTCCTGGTAATAAACTGCCATTATTGAGTCCACATGGCCAGACTCCTCTGTGAAAACTGGTGCCTGCCTGTGTGTCCATGTGGAAGCCTTTGAAACGGCCACCAATGAACTCTGGGCCACATTGTTCCATCCCAACCTTCTGAACATGGGCTAATATCTGCCTCTAGGATTAACTTTTCTGTACCTCTCCAAATACCTCACGCCCCCACCAAGACCTCAATTTCCCTCTACCTCCTGCTGTCTCATTTCCCACTTTCTTTGCTAACACCTGCAACACCTCCAGCTTGGTATCATCAGTATATCTCACTAATAGACTTTCCTCTTGCTTCACATCAGCAATGAAGAGCTTTAAAAAGACATTAAAAAAAGATTTGTGGCCAAAGGTCTCATTAATTATGTTTGCTGTACCCCACTAGGCACCTTCCTCCAATGCAGCTCATTCCATTTATCACAACCTTTTGTTTACGGCCTCTTTGCTGGTTTCAACTCTCAAGTCAGTGCTTCCTCTCTCCCAGGGAATCCAATTTCTTTCTTTTCTTTTTTTTTTTTTCTTTCTTTATTTAATGGCAGGATGTCTTTCTTCCAAAACGTTTTCTGCATTATAACCAGGGATTTATGGAGCAAGAAAGATATATAAAGGTTTAACCCCAGAGTGGAAATTAAAACAGCATCAATTTCATACAGGTGAAGTTTTATACTGATAAAAGGAGCAGACAAGCAGCGTCACGGCTGGGACAGCCAGAGGAAATTCAACTGCCTGTGCTCTGCAAAGGTCAGACGAGATGATTGAAAGCATCCCTGGTGCCTCTGCATGGACGGAGCAGGTCCCTGGTGGGCAAGCTCCTGCTGGTGTGGGAGTGACTCCGGCTGTTCTGGGAGATAAACAGGAATAAAACAAGACCTTGGCTTTATGTCAGTCAAGCTTTGCTCCTGGTTGCTGTTGTCCAGCAATTAACATAGCAGACATCTGCAGGAGTCAATTGGCTATCATTCAAGATGTTCCCACTCATCACAAAGGTTAAGTCTACTCTAATAAACGGGATCAACCTCTAATTTAAGCACAGACTTTAAGCACAGGTCTTTAAGCACAGACTCACGGGAACTCCTTATGAAGCAGGGAGGAAAGGGGGCTGCATAGCATGAGGATGGTGCTGCCCTTACACAGCCAGCCATACACTCCCTCGAAGAGGCAAACCTGCCATGCACAATCCAGGCCACCCCCTCGCAGAAGAGATGTCCCCCCCACTGCTGGGGTGCATGCCCACAGCATGGACTGTGGCTGGCTCACAGCTCTCGAGTTGTGCTGACAGTCAATGGATAAAAAGCTGTTCTTGGTTCCCATCTTTGTCACCATGATAGACCTGTCATGTGCCTGGGTGTGTGCTCAGTGCCCAGACCAGCTGCTCCTCTGCCTGCTACACTCCTGCCACATTGGGCACATAGGACTGTGCCTCATTTCCTCCATTACAGCTTTCAGCTGCTGCTCAGAGATAAAAACATACCCAGGAAGAGGGATAAGACCACTTCTAGAAGGGCTTTGCATGGAGCCAGAGACCCTGAAATCCACCTCCATAGCATGTTTAAAAAATAGGGAGCATCAGGAAGGTGACTTCGGCACAAGGGAAAAGCTATGATGTAAATTGTGAGGTCAGCTGTGTAAACTTTCCTGATCTGGAAAAGAAAAGGGAACTCTGAGCTCAAGAGAAGGATTAGGAGAGCTCTAGCAAAGGTGTTAACCACTGCAGACAGCCTGATTAGAGAGATTACAGGGAAGAGCAAAGAGGCTTCCTGCCATTCTGCGAGACAGAAAAAAACTTGTGGACGAAATGCCTAAAGGGCTGCATGTGGCAGTTGCTGCCTTTGCACAGGGAATAGTCAGAAACATCAGAGTGACACAGTTCAGTGCTCTTGCAACCCCCTGATCCCAACTGCACGCAACCTGCCCACCAGGTCTCTTTCAAACACCTGGATACAACCACAGCAAAGACTGAGCCACCTCCATTGATGTTTCCTGCAGTTAAATAACAAGAGCAATGCCTGTTTACTCACTTCAGGGTTGCAGGAGAATGACATTGATTTAAAAGCAAAAAAAACCAAACCAGGAGAGGTAAAGGAAGGGAAGAAGAGGGAAGAAACAGTTCAGCACCAGTAAAAACGGCAAAGCACAACAATGAGGCTGGTCTTGTCCCCATCCTCTGGGAAGGGAGGAAGCAAGAGTTATGGAGGGGCCAACTCCACTGTGGGAATAACACACGTGCGTGGCACATGCCCCAGGGCTGTAGCACTTCTCTGGTTTGCATGCAGACCCGAGCTGGGAACAGCATCGCAGATCTGAACGGCACCAGCAAGCAGCAGCTCTGCTGCTGACACATCTAGGCTCACAGTGCAGTCCCAGCAGCCCTATGCCCCGCGGTGCTCAGCCTGGCTCACACACACACACACCAGCTCACAGGGGAACAGTCTGCATAAAAGAGAGATTACAAAGCACAGGGTGAAAATGAAAGAAAAACCGCCAGTGCTACACACCCCTAAACTGTAATGGCATGAAAATGTTTCATGTGAGAGGATCTGAAAGAATGTGTGAAAGCCTGAGTTAACAGATTCCCCCTGCTTACCCCTCTCCAGACCTCACACACATCCCTTCTCAGGCAGATGTTATCTAACCTGTGATATCCTTCGGTAAGAACAAGAAAGAACCCTTTCCTTTGCTGCACACTGTTTATTTTGAGCTCCTGAGCCATGAGCATGACCTTTCGCTAAAGGATTACCAGGGCAGATATGCTAGGAGACTGTAGTTTTCCTGCCCATCCAATGACAACTCTTGGTTCATGCCATGGTGGAAGCCTGCATATACAGTGCTCAGCCTCCACTCAGTTTGCACTGAAACTCCACCTGAAGAACACCACCACACACAGCCTTACTGATCACATACTGCCCACAGCTCAAGTTGAGCAGGTGTGGAGGGAAGCACGACTTACTAGGCACACGGTTGATAGCTTTCAGGGGCCTCAGGACGCGGACAGTACGGATGGCAGACAAGTTAATGTTCTGGAGATCCAGGGAGTACTCCACCATCCTGTAGAAGGGAAGAGTGAGAGAAGAAGAAGAAAGTTTAAGAGAAAAATTAAACATTTTGGTTTGAGCCACAGAGTCATCGTTTGTTCATTGAAGGGTTTCTGAAGTCATGGGGGTGAAGCCTGAGTCTTTGGGAGCAAAGCCAAAGCCTCCAGGAACCCTCCAGGAGTAGGACTGGAGACCATGGCTCCCCTGGCAGAGCATGCAGTGAGAGGGTGCCATGGGGATGCAGGCCAGGAGCTGTGGTAACACTTACTTGCTGTGACTTTCGGGTGGAAGGAGAGCTGTATGAAGATGTGTGCACTCCTGGCGAGGGCACGCACATGGGGTGGACATTTCCCATGAGGCCAGGAAGAGGAGGGCTGTGTAGCTGGTTTTACTGAGCATTACCTGCAGCACAGCAGCATACTCCCATTGTTCCCCTCATCTCACAGCTCAGGATGAGGTCCCCGGAGGCAGCTTCAGCTAACCTGTTTTACCTCACATAGAAGCAAACTCTCTACTTAAAGCGGTAACTGCTTTGCCTAGGCAGGAAGGCTTCTCCTAGAGCTGTGATTCGCTCCTTTCTGACAGCAACCGAAAGGGGAAAAGCCTAATTTTAGGACATATGCTAGACCTTATCTTTCCTAACCCAGCAGCATGCTCCCTAAATAACCTCAAAGTGCAAATAGCTATGACTAACGCATTGGCTTTGCTGCAAGAGCAGCAGATGCAGGTGAAAAAAAGTGACCTGGCCTAGCATCCTGTAGCCCAGTTCTCCCCTCCTTGCCCAGTATGGCGAATGTCCAGTAACGTGCTTGCCTCTTGGAAAGCACAGTGAGAAACTGGATTTTACTAACCATTTACCTTGGCCAGCAATTTCCACCTGAGGATCTCAAAGCATTTTGCATGTTTTAGTGAACATAGGTGCATGAGGCCTCCAGGAAGACATGGGCTGCTGTCATCATCTTCCTCAGGGTGACCCTGATGTGCAGGGGAGGATCAAGAGGGTGACAGCATCAACCGGTGAAATAGCAGCAGAGTCAGTAGAGAAACTGCTTCTTCTGAGTCTCTTCTCAGATGTGATTAATGAAGATATAAAATGCTCCCTTCTCCTTGGTCTATCAACAGGCTCAAGAGATGGGGAAGAATCAGGGAACTCAGCCTTTTGTTACTCCACCCTTTCTTAAACCAAAACCATTATAATTCATATAGAAAGACCCATAAGTCAGTAGTCCAGTAACCTAGTCCATCCAAATCCTTCTTCTCAGGGACCACTGAGGAGTGAATCAGAGAGCCTGAGATGTTGAGAGGGCCGGCCCATAAGAAATATCAGGGAGAAGACTGGATGGAAACTTCAATGAAACAAACTGATCTTTCTATCGATTACCCTCTTCACTCAAAAGGACCTGGAAGAGCAAATGTCTAGTTACCTCTCTACACCTCTCACAAAGGGGACTTGTCAGAGTGATAGATTTTCAAACACAGTGGGGTAAACTTGTTGAAATGTTGTGATTATTCTCTCTCATGCTCTTTCTTTCTCTCCCTCGTTCATTTCACTCTGTTCTCTCATGCACTTTTAGGGTAATTGCATGAAATAATTCTTCCTCTGAAATGCAGTGGCATTCATTTACATCCCTGGAGCTGTCAGCTCCACGTACACCAAGTGCAGAGGGAGAGAGGAGGGATTTCATGCAGATAATCAAAATATTCACACCCCCAAAAAAAATGCAACTCAAAAAACGCCTACCCCAAACCAAGCAGCGATACTTAGATAGACTACAAAAAGCATCAGTGATAGACAAGAGGCTTAGGATCCAGTCAGATGAAACTGGGAAGTGTGTATGAAAGGAAGAAGAACGCACACAGATATAATTACACAGATATGACTCTAGGCATCATACTAAGGACAAACCTATGTGGTGTAAATGACCACAGTGCAAAGGGTAACCACTTGAGTAACCACTGATCAACCTTGCTCCAAAAGCATAAAGTAAAATTGCCTCAATGTGTAGTTGCTGCAGAATTAGACAGACCTGCTGCAACTTTGAAACTACAGTTACAGGTAAAGCACTGTATGGACATAGCTTTATTGCTCCCAGGACATGGGTTAGTACCTCTTCTCAGCACAGAGCCAGCTTCATGACTGAAGAGGTCTTTATGCTGCAGTTTGTTATAGGGGGTAGGTATATGGACAGAAACATAAAGGTTTCCAAGCTTGGTGAAGTCCTACAGATCTTCTTTTCCTCTCCTAAAAGAACACATCCCCTAGAGCACTGGGTTAAGGCCAGACCTCTGAAGGCAAAGGTATTATTTTCAAGCAGTAGCAAACAACCTGAAACACACTCTGCCAGATGCCAAATAAGAAAATAGCCCCAAAATACATCTCATTTCAAAAAGTGGTCTTTTCTGAACTGCAAGTGATTATATGAGAAGTCTTGAAGAACACCATGACCCTCACAGAAACTGAGCACAGCAGAACAGCACAGTGCTAGAGCTGAGATGAAATCAGCGGGCAGAGGTGAAATCGTTTCTTAGACTTAGCCATGCAAAAGTCATTTAAAAATAGAACCTCTGTTTACAAAGCTTTCGAGTTCTGTCCTCTTGTGGCTACATCCATGGTGCTGGCACTACAACAGGAGTAACCGTAATCAGGTAGCACATCACTGCCCTCTTCTAGCTGGAATAAGCTTGCCACCTATATGGCACAGTCTGCATGTCACTAGAAAATTAATAACCATCAAAGTAGTGAGCACGGGTCCTTTGAGAGCAAGATGAATGCTACTCTAGCTGCAGCTGTGCAGTTCATGCAGCCAATGAGCCAGTCTCCTGCAGCTCTTGGTGGCAGCAGATCTGCTGTGATTACATCCCAGTTTAGCTAGAAGAACAATGCTGAGCAGTCAGTGCCAATGAACACAGCAGTCTGTTCCCAAGCATGGGTCAGAGAAGGGCAACTGCTAAATTTTTCAGAGAGCAACTTGTAGCAAAAATGAGCTCAGCCCTAGCAGGCCCCAGGGCTTCAGCTCACTTAGCAGACCCCTTCTGCTTACAGCTCCTTCTGTGGCCTCCTGGTCTTGGCTGTAATAACAGAGACGCATCCAGGATGCTTAAATCCCCGTGGATGAGTTATGTCTACTGTAGCCACGTAAGTCACATCCAAAACAACTCCAACACAATTCCAGTGCTATTTTACATTAGTGCCACTTGCCTTTTTGTTCCTGGTGATGGCTTTAGCATCAGCTGATGTTTACGCTTCTCTTTGCATAAGGGTAGCATGCCCATACCATAATGGACTGCAGGTGACTGGGGTGAAATGAAACTCCGTTAATTAACAAAAAACCCTCCAAACATTACCTGTGTAAGTAAAACCAACAAATCCAGACACTGCCTCCTTTCTCCAATGAAGTGGCATTTTTAAGTGACTCTGCTGTCACCTCTGGGCATCCTCATCCTTTCAGGGATTGTCAGCCCAGCTGTTTGCTGTTCTTACCTTTCTCCAGCCAGCCCTGCTCCTCACTGCTTGGAAACCCTGTACACTTCACCCTTTCAAAGGCCTGGGGCTGTACCTGATCTCCTACTGCCACATGTGGAGGTGGTGACAGATTGACAGAGTCAAAGGGGCTCGTTGCATAAAGCAGATTTATGCCAGATTTGTGGTTTACGTCAGTAGGTTCACATTTTCCCCTGGCTGTATCTCAGGATCTTGCAATGGTGGATTAGGCACATGGTCCTTATTTGGACTCTCAGGCAGGCACTCAAAACTTCAGTTCTTGCATCCTTATCACACCAGCAACCCGGGGAACCATGTGTTCATTGGGTATTCATAAACCAAGAGCAGGGAAACATTAAAGCTAATACAAAACAGTTGCCTCATTAAACTCCAGGAGCTTTCCAGGCATCCTGCTCTTGATGTGTGGCACTAAAGTGCCATGACTGAGGGTAGCCCCAGGACCTGATGGCCCTTCATCTATTTCTCCTCTCTTTCTTGGCTGCTTCAAGCATGACTTGTTTGTAAAAGCCTTAGTTTCTTTAAGGTCCAGGGACAGTAAAACCCTAGGATGTGGGGGAAAAAAAGACCTGTTCTGGTTATGAGCTGACCTCTCCTCTTATCATGGTTGGGCAGGGGGAAATGCATCTCTCCCAAGGCAAAAGGCATCTCATTTCTGTAACTACTGAAGTACTTTACAGCCTCTGGCGTGGGTGGGCAAGTGGAGGGACAGGTTAGGAAGCTGGAACTATGCTAAATCAGAGAGAAACTCTGATCCATTTGAGCACTGAGCTGTCAAGATAATTGAATTTATACAGTAATTCTTCTTCCCTCGGCTAGAGATTTTCTTCTTCAAAACTTTCCTCATGAAAGTCTTATGGAAGGAGAGAGGATGGATGCATGCACCATCCCCGTGGTGCTCCAGGCTGGTGCATGGTGAGAGTGTTGACAGGTGGGAAATGAGACAGGGGCACCGGCTGCAAGCATGGGCTTGGTCCTGCAGAAGCAGGGGGGATTCCCAGTAGGGAATACCACCCGGGAAGAGCTCTGGCTCCCTCCTCACTCTCAAGGTATCCCAGCTGCTCCCAAATCCCTCTCTCTCTTTACTTCTCTCTGACTCATGCCTGCCTGCAACCATTTCCACCTCTCAGTCTTTCTCCATAAATTCTAGTTTTTCCATTCACTCCTTATCTTTACTTCATCTTTTTCCATTTTCCTTCATATCATAGAATCGTAGAACAGTTAGGATCAGAAAGGACCTCAAGATGATCTATATATCCTTCTATTCTTTTCCCAATCCTTTCTTTACTCTTTCGTTTTCCTCTTTATTCCTCTCATCCCTTTCTCTACTTACCTTCCTGCTTACTCCTCCAACTCAGTCTCTGCCTTGCTGATAAACGTTAGCTTATACCAGGTAAGTCTCCTCAGCTGAACACACAAGTGACCTTGAGTTTAACCGAGATAAGACCGAGCTAACACAGGGAACAAGCAAGCAATTTGTTAGCACATTGACCCTGCCCAGAAATCACTTGGTCTTCTGTACCAGCATCCCATGCTAAGCCACTGGAGCAGAGAGCAAGCACATGAGAACAAGGGGGCACGCAAAACACCAGCACTGCAAACCTTCACTCCTCGTGAGGTCTCAACCAAAGCAGAACAGCTTCATGGGCTACAGCTTGGCACTTGTTTTACTTTTCTGCACCTGTGAGCTCAAGAGCAGGCTTGGATCTGTCTTGGCACTCTACCCTTCTCCAGCAGCAATGAAATTCAGAAGAGCGATGTTCATTGCCCAGCAACAGAAATGCATGACAAGCGGGGCTCTGTGCCAGGCATGGGAGAGCAGACTGACCAGCAGAATGAGGGAATAAAACCTAAGACAATTTAAAATAGATATAGAAAAATTAGACTTTATCTTGCTGTACATGTAACCCCAGATAATGTACTTACACAGTGGCTGGCTAGCAGCTTCCTTGCAATTAAGTTCAATGAAATCCATCATTAAAACAGTTCAAACATTACCATTTACCTCTTCATATTTACATCTCCTTATACCTCCATTAAATACTTATTAACTCTCATAATCTCAGCTCCTGAACTTTTATTTGCTTAAAATAAGGAGCCAAGAAATAATATTTAAAATGTATTCATGAAAAATACCAAGCCAGTATTTTTCTTATGATATAAAGCCAATATGATTTCTCAAATTCAAAAGCCGCCTAATACCCCTTCTCTGATAGGGACTTTTAATTGAAATCTAATTAACTGCAGTCTAATCAATTCATATTTCTTCGTCAAATAAATCTGGGTTTGGCACTGAAGCCAGAAACTTTGTGACTGTGACTGCCTAGCTGTCATTTCAGGCTTGCTTTAAGTCTCTGCACACAGGGAAGCGTTTCCTGCCTGTGGACTTCTATTTGGTTCTTACATCTATGAGCACCTGGGGTGACCAAGGCAGAAGATCAGTTGCTCTCTACTCCAAATTCTTTCTGCTTCTTCTAGTGGAAGTAGACAATCTTTAAGGACTCTTCCAACCCAAACCACTCTATAATTCTACAATTCTTAACTATGTCAGGGGTATAAACCTGATGTGTACCTGTACCATGACTAGATGTGATCTAACCAGAGTCTTCTGTGTACAAAAATATGCCATTCTGTCCTTAGCTCCTTGCTTTGGCCATCAAACTCCACAAACTGGAATGTCTACCACTTTGAAGATCCAGGACATAGGAGCCACAGGGAAAATACAAGACTAAGTCTGACAGTTTTCCCTGTCTGAATTTTTAGTTCAGATATTGGTGCCAAAAGTTGAAGCTGACATCTCTTCATTTACCAACGTGTCCATCCCCCCAGTATATGAGCCATGTGTGAGCCATCCCACAACTCGAATCTGCCATCTGCACTTTGTGGGGTGGTAATGGGAGACTGATTTACCCCTACGTCCTCCACCTCTGTAGTACACACCAGGATGAAAGGAAGGACTCACTGCCTCTGCTCAGCCTTTAAAGATTGTGGCTACAATGCAAAGAAGGGGAAAAGGCAGTCCTCTAACTGGGCAATGTACTCCAATTGTCCCATATGTCCCCTCTCATAATCATAAGCCATTCTAATGAAAGTTTGTGGGTTTGCATGTGCATCAGTAGATGCACATCAGATGTGCATCAGTGCTGGCCATCTGTGGTCAGAGGTGTAGCAGTGGCCATGGGATGTGGAGAATGGGACTAGCCAGGCTTCCCCAGGGGCTCTATTAGCTCAATCTGTGCTGTGCAAAAAAGGGACAGCAGGCAGCAGAATCCACTTACAAGTTCCCAAGACTGCCTGCATAGTAGGGACCATGAGTTCTGGAGACACAGGTAAAGAGCTAGACCATGGGGCATATGTAGCATTCAAGACACCTCCTCATCAGCCGTTGCTAAGGCTGGAAGTTCCCTAGCTTGTACACAAGGACAGCTGTAAGCAGGCAGGCACCAGTAAGGGTTGAATTCAATTTCTCACAAACCTATCTGCAGACATCAAAAATGAAGCCAGGAGATTCTGACAAGGTCTGCTCAGATGCTGGGCAAGAGAGGATGACTACAGCCTCCACCCTGAGTCTGCAGTTACAAAGTGCACACATGCCAATGGAGAGAAAAAACACACAGCACATGCAAACAAGCTCTTTGGACCACAGTGCTCCTGGAGAGACATGTTTAAGATTTCTGCACCATGCAGACTTTTGCTCCCCAGCTGGTGCCACATCCTTACGTGCACCCAAAGGCCCAGGGGGCTGTAACAGAAATTAAAGACTTCTTCCTGGTGTCTCCTTTTCCCTGCTCAGAGAGTTGTGCTGTGGCACATGCCCCCATTTCCTTCACTCGCTCACAGCTGTAAGAAGGCACAACCTTTACCAGTGCACTGGGAACAGGCAGGGGCTTGAGTCAGCACAGGGCACCAGCCTGCATTGGGTGTGCTAAGCACGTGCAGCCCAAAAGCTACCTCATGGCTGCAGTCATCTATAGACTTCTTAAAAACGCTGTCTTCACAGATGCTATGACTCTCTGCTGATGGGTTATGTGGACCTGATCTTTTGCTATATAGATGGAGGTTGCTCTGTGCTACAGGAGGCAGCAGTCAACACTGAACTTGCTATCAGCTCACTTGATACATACTCAAAGAGCAAGCCATGCAAGCACTTGTAGACATTTTGCACAGTCTGGTGCTTTTAAGGCCAGGGTTCAAACTGCACCCTACATTGATGAGTCAAGCTCCTTTCAACACCTGCTTTAGAAAGGATGGAATAATATCACATGGGACGTGGCCAGACATTACACAGTAGGCCTCTAAATTGCTCTGCAAACCACAGTGTAGTCAGCTAAGTAGTCCCGCTTATCTCCCTTTAAGTTAGAGCTTATCATGCTGCAAAAAAAGACAACTTTGCTGACATAAAAGCTGGGAAAAAAAAAATCCCTTGCTAGTGAAACGAAACTGCGAAAATCACATCCTTCTTTTCTCCCTTTAGAAAAATATAATAATAATTAACAAGGCTATAATTCGATTCACAAAAAGACATTTCTTCAGGGAGAGAGAGAGCAATTTACCAATTACACAGCTCCACAGTTATGATGCTTAAGAAAAAAATAACCTGAAACCGTCCCTCCCGCCCCAGTACAAAACATTCAACAGTTTTTAACCTTTTTTTTTTTTACTTCTCTTTTTTTAACTGCTTTGCAAGCAAAAGCTGCTGAAAACTTCCAGAGCCTGTAAGACCGATCCCTTGCTGCCTAGGATGTGATTACTTCACACCCCTGAACACTCAGATTTCGCTCCAAACTGTGTATTCGGAGAAAACGTCAGAGTTTCTGAACAGTTTTGGAGACATGATATGAAAAGACATAAGCAGGTTTTCACACAGTGGTAAGAAAGCCGGAGGGACTTGCCAAGCTCAGATGACTGAAGACGAGCGACGGGGCCTCACTTTTGAAAACCATGAGCCTGAACACAGTCTCTGAGCTCTGTATTTCAGTGCTTAGGGCAGCGAGAAGGAAAAAAAGGGTGTCTGCATTTTGGTCCTGGTTGGGGGGGGGTTGGAGGGGGAATGTTGGGGTTTGTTTATTTTTGATAAAGCTAGGTTCATGTGGTAGAGAATTAGCTTTTAGGGAGGCAAAAAATATCAAGAGGCGATAACTGCAAACTACACGTAACACATGCAGGGTACCGCTGCCTCCTTGTTGTGATTCTTCTCTGGAGTGATTCATTTCGTTTTGATGACTGCTTTCATCTCAATATGTTGCATATCTACGGATAGTTTTACTAGGAGAAAGCAAATGAAATAATTAGTATCATTAAGGAGGAAAAAGTGAGTGTGTTCGGGAGAGGGCTGTGCTTCTGATATTTCTGCCTTTAGTTAAGATGCTGTTTAGCCTGCTGCTTGCTGGTTCCCATCTTTATCTGATCACTGCTTGAAACAACTAATTGCTGTATTTATTACAGTTTTCTTTAACTTGCCATAATTTTATAGAAAGTTTCATATGGCACCGAAGATCAGCTAACTAAGATTTTCTGAGCATTCTGCTGTTTACACTGCTGCTAATAAGTATTTAATGATCTAAGATTTTAAAGTCATCACTATGCAAATTCTGGCCAGGTCCCTGAAGGGCCACAGTTAATTAACTGTGTTAGATTGGCAACACGCTTCCCCATCTTGCGAGATTAAGGCCAACCAGTGTGTTGCAGGCTAAGTGACATCTTCCCAGTATGGAAAGGCACCACAAGGTGCCGGTTTTGTTTCCTGGGAACACGAGGGCATTTCAGATTGGTGGGCTGGTACCTCTCATCCTTCAGAAAGCTGCCAGCCCCCTTCCCTGAAATGCAGAGGGATGAACTTAGGGCTGTAAATCTAAATATGTGGCTTCCTGGTAAGGAAATGGTCAGCGTTCAGAAGCACACACACTGATGCTGCACAGGTTGGAAAAGAGCTTGGAGGGACATTTTCAGTAAGCAGCTTCACTGCAGCTTATGGAAGGAAGGACACAATTATGTAAGGAATTGAGAGGCAGTAGAAATGAAGGACAGCAGATAACTATCAGAGAGAGAAGCTACATCATCTCAGTTAACAGAGACCAATACTGCCCACGCTCCCAGTGTGGAAGCTGCGTGAAGCACTCCTGAAGCGCAACTAGCCAAAAGGCACAGTGAGCGAGAAGAAATGTTCTGCTCAATCTAAGGTGCTTTCGGGCATGCCTGAGAAGGCATTTCCAGCTGTACAAAGATGCCTGAAAAAGGCTGCGTAACTACTCAGAAAGGAAAGGATGATTCTGAAAAGAAATCAAGACATCGGGACACCTACGCTGCCATACTAGAAGTGAAATGACAATAAAAAAGCAAATTCAGGAAGGTTTTCAAACTCCCAAGGCACTATTTAAAATGCATGATAATGAGTTTTAAAATTAATTGTTTTTTCTTATCGTCACATACCACAGATTATAGACAACTTCTGAAGAAAATGCACAATATGCAGCTGAGCTCCTCGATGGTCCATCCTGGCCAACAGGCAAAGCAGATGATGGAGGAATCTGGTAACAAACTGCTGGCTTGGCCACCTGCATAGGGGGGAGCACTGGACTATTCCCTTGGAGAAGCAGAAATCTTAACCAGCATTTCATTAAAAGAATTAGGTTTTAGGCAACTGAGAGAGAGAGCAGCCAGGAGATTGTTAGATGAAAAACCAAAGGGATTAGGAAGAAAGTTAATTCTTATAAAGCCTCCATGTCAAGAACAAAACTAATCAAGGGACTAGAAGATGTAAAGAGGAGAAAAATGGTATCATCTGTATTTCAGTGCCAGGGGCCTGAGTAATAAAGAGAATATGAAATGTTCATTTTATGAGCATAAACAGCCTAAATGGCATTAAGAAAGGCTGGTGGGAAGATCTGCATGAAAAGAATATTAAAATCAAGGATTTTAACCTAGCTAGGGAGGCTCAAGTGGACAGAAAGGGAGAAGGAATAGCACACTCTGTCAAAAATGGCATTTCCTAGTATGGAATCAGTAACAATTTAGAAATGAATACTTACAGAATATAAATTAGGAGATGGAAATTGTAGGCAATTTGTAAGAGAATTGAACAAGCACATGATATGATATAAGTTAATCACTGGAACAAGAAAACTATTGTCACAAACAGTGTAAAAAGGTAGAAAACTTTAATTAAAGAAAAAATTCTATGGGGAAGGTCAGATGATGCATATGTACCATCACAATGAGGTAGTTTCGTATCCAGCTGTGATTAAGTATTTTAGGCTATATTTAAAGTATATTTATTCCTATCAAAACAGGGATATTCTAAGATAAGCAGGCCTGGACAACTTATGTGCAAGAGTTTTAAAAGAGATGGCCAGAAAAGATCTGGACCAGTACTGATGATTTTTGATTAGTCTCAGAAAACTGGGAAAGCATCCAAGGGTCAAAGGAATTCTGATGTTGTGCCAGTACTTTAGAAACACAGTGATCTCAATAGGCTGACTGGGCTGATGCTGATCACAGCGCAGTAATGAAATCACCAATATGCAGCTTTGATTACGGATCACGGATTAAAGTTGGATAATAAAATTAACCATAATCAACACAGGTTTAAGGAAAAATAGACATCATCAAACTAATGTGCTATAATTCCTTATGAGATTACAACTCTGGTTCACGCAAGTAATTATGTTGATATGGCTGGAATGATATGAAATCATCATGACATATATTAGCTGGAGAAAAACTGGCAATGTAATAAACCTCACATACAACAGTAAATGAGTTCGTGAGCAGATGTACTTCTGTTATGCACAATTCTTGCCACTCTGTTCTCTACTTATCAAAACATGGCAGAAAAGTAAAGAAAAACAAAAATCACCAACGGATTTTGCAGTTGAAGCATATGTTT
>JAVHNF010072235.1:19804-51007 GCA_034783455.1 Micropsitta finschii
CTTTGGAAATGCAAATAATCTGTATGCCAATGTCAACAAATGAAACAGCATACATCTGGGAACAAAGTTTGCCGTTCCGACTAATAGGAAGGGATTTTCTCTCTTCCAACGAGGAGACGGGAAAAACAAAAACAATCAACCAAGGTTGGAGCCAATGGACAAATGGATCCTAATGGTATCATAGGATGATGCTGTGACTGATTAGATGGGCTACTGAAATGTTTGGCTGTAGGAACTAGGAAACCTCAGACTGGAATGCAGAGAAAGTATTATCACTGAAGGCACTGAAACAGCTACACAACAGTGCTTGGCCTTGTTCTGATGTCCACCACTTTTAAAAAGCCATTAAAACACGCTGCAAGTATATCACAAAATGCCAAAATTACAAATCATTTTATTCTTCTCATCAAAGTCAAGGTCAGGATGGGATTTGACCACAGCTTATGAGATCTACATGGCAAGCAACAGTGGAATAATAGAGAGAGACAAAGATGGGCCATTCATGGATAGACAGACCAGCCTCTCCTCAGCCACTGGATGCCAAGCAACAAGTAGGTAAGGAAAGATTTTGGACCTATTTTGGGCACACACTTGTAATTACAATTATCCCCCTTAGCCACAGAGTGAAACCCTGTCCCCCTTAACTTACCTACCTATTTACACAAGTAAATTACATACCAGCAAGTGTCATGGGGATGCCACAGAAGAGGACAAAGGCATATTTCCCACCATAACTCATTAATTACAGTGCATGGCTTAAGAGAAGCAGAACAACCACTTCATCAGTGGAACTGATGGCCCCAAGGCCAGGCAGATTGCATGAATTCACTCTCTGCACAGAGACCTTCAGGACAGTCACGTAAAGGGGCATCTTCCTTCCCAGATGAACAGTAGCATCGTCTCCAACCACATATGAACACAATTGCCTCACAGAGAAGAGCAAGCAGGAGAAATTGCTCACTCTTTGTTTGCCAGAGAACTGCCTGGCTTAAAAAGTTGATGAGTGCTAGCACAAAAATAGGTGACTTCTCCTAAATTCATGCACGTATAGACACTGACTGACATTTCCAGTATGATTAGCGTTTACATTATCTCAACTTCCAAAACATAGTAGGCTCCCAACTTTAGGAAGCTGCCCTCTGAATCAAGCTCTCCAAATGCACCCATCACTTTGGGAAACATGACGACAGGCAAGACCTAACCACAAACAAAGGGACTCCCACCAGGACAGCTGGTGAGGAGCACAGTCTGCTTGAAGTGCCTGGGAACCTGCAATCTCTTGTCACCAGTGAGCAGCTGGGACCTGCAGCATTAGCAAGCTGAATCTGCAGCCCTGGTTGTCTGTGCACACAAGGGCATCAGTATTCTTCAACCCAAATTACCTCAGTTGGTTTCAGGAGCTCTGAGGGGAACAATGAAGGAGAGCATTGAGTCAGGACTGTTGTTTGGGGGGTTTTTTTCTACTCATTTCTGGAAAAAAAACGTGTTGAAGGTGGTTGGGGGAGGGAATGTGTGAGAGGGGAGAAAGTTCTGGTGATGTCAGCTCCTATTGCCATGGAAACTGAATATTTTTAGTGACAATGGAGTCTTCCTCCTTGAGCTGATGGGTTGCGTGGGGAGCAGGGGCAAGCAGGGCAGGGACACACGAGGGAATTCAGCTAACTAAAACTATAGCTTCTGGCTTTCCAAGAAAGTGAGGAGAATGAATGCCTGAATGCATGGTTTATGTAACCAAAACACCGTCTGGGGCAATAGCAACAAATAGTCATTATGCTCTTTGATAAAACATGCCGTCATGCAGCAGATGGAGGCATCTCAGCTGCCCAGGAACACACAACAGAACAGTCTTTTGCCTTCACTTTGTTTTTCCATTCTACAGCTTATTCTTCCAACCTTTGCTGCCTCATTGGTGTTTACTTGGAAAGGGAGAAGGGAAGAGAAAGGTCTGGGAAGTACAGTCCTTGTTCCTGAGAGAAGCTGTACATCTCCTAGGCTGTGCATTACTTCTCAACATCATGAATGTCTTCTTGAGAGCCAAATTTATGACCTGGCAATGAGAGTCCAGGGCCATGAAGAGAAGGCCATTAGAGAAAACTGATTAGCCTCCGATCAGGATCTAACTCACTGCCATGAAGAAAACATGCAAGACTTATTGCAGGCTGTCTTCTCTTATTCAGAAGGCTAAGACAGCATCTGAACCCAAAGAAAGCTGAAGCCATGATCCAGGTGTGGAACCAATCAGGATAAACCTTGGAACTTAAATCTGAGGTTAAATAAAAGCCTACAGTCTGTATGTAAGGGCAAATTTGAGCCTTGGATTTGATTTAAACAGTGCAGACAATCCTAATGAATATCAAAGAATAATGAATTAATAACCACAAGCTTTTATAACTCGAGATACATTATATAGTCATTAGTTCTATATAGCTAAATGGAAAAATCTTTCTTTAGCAGAAGTCTTTTCAGATCAGATATTCTAATGAGATTACTATCATTTCAGCCTGACACCTCATGAAGACAACTGTATAGAAATCAGGAAACAAATTCCTTTCAGTCTTGGACCTGAAATGAAAAATCCTCTGCACTGATTAGTTTATATCTAAGGAGCTGAGTCTAATTCTCCTTGGCATTGAAAGGAGTTCAGATATGAGCTTTTTTTCCTAGCACTGCTATCAGATGCACAAAAGACACTCACTCTCTTCTCAAATTTCTGCTAGCAACAGCAAGAGAGGGAAACATGTAAATGGGTTTTACTCCCTACTCATTTAGGTAGCATGGATTTTACTTGTTTCCTGCATGGAGTAAGCACTTGAGCCCACCCTCTTTCACTTAGCATTGCTCCACTGATTTAATCTCTTGAGATAGCATCGCTCACATACCAGGCTTCTAGGGACTCTGGACAGAGTGAAAACCCAACTTCCCAAGACTTTTATCCCATACACCAGCAGTCCTGTGCCAACAGCACCTTCCTCCCAGCACACTGCAGCACATCCTCCTTACAGTGGAACACCATGGGCTCCAACAGCCCCCTTTCAAACATATTCATTCTTTCCTTTCCTCCTCCAAGGCTGCTTTGGTAGGGTCTTGTTTTACCTGCATCATATCACCAGCAAACGTGCCACCAGGAGCTCAGGCTAGAGCATACAATGATCTGATTTTCTTCACTGCTGCGTGTCAAGTGCTTTAACTCACAGTCCCCACACCAGACCATTTTGTATCAAATGTATCACAGCAGGCTTAGCCATAAAAAGGGTCTTCCCATCTCACACATGTTGTGTTAATTCAGGAAAAGCAACAGCTTTCATCTGCCTGTCCTCCTTTCATGCACAAGCTGCTAAGAATCAGCCTTCAGAATTTACAACTGAGCTGAGTTGGAAAATCTCTGCGCCTCCCAGAAGCAAACAATTATACACCCCTCCAAAGGGAACGGCTTTCAAGTCTTGCTGTAGAAGACCTGTATCAAAAGCAAATATAAAGACAGTGCTGCTCGACACTGCAGGGGAAAACCCTGCAAAGTGAGCTTGAACTCACTGCTGGCTAAGTCAGTAATACATGCACTTCCATGACAGCAAATGTGGGTAACTCCTTATTGGGAGGAAGAGGAAAGTGGGGAGCTCTCACTGAAAAGTCATTCACCTGTTTACCTGTTTGCTGTGAGAACAGCAACATTACATATTTATTTCTGAGTTTTTTTTCTTCTTTTTCTCTTTTTTTTTCTCTATACCACAAGGCAATCTAATGGAAAATGGACAAATTCAGAAAAAGCACGCACCACTATCAGTGATGGACATTTTGATGTGATTCAATGGGCAAACCCTGGTTAGGCTTTCCACTTCATACAGGGAGAGGGAAAATCAGAGCCTCACCATAGCAACTTTGTTGTAAAAAACAGTCAAATGTCAACTTGTCCCAATAGTACAGTGGGTAAGGCCAGTGCGAGACATAAAGCCCAGAGTAACAAAAATGACATTCCTACTTTTGAAACACTGCTGCTGGAAACAGAGAAGTGAGATTTGTTCTGGTAAAGGTTAAAGCTCTTCCACCCAGACATTTTAAAAGCACTTTTAGCTGGTACAAATTAACGCCTTCTGCAGAAGTTGTGTGAGATGGCTGCACATCAGCTGGGGAGCTAAGCTACCTTGTCTACTGTTTCTTCCATAGACTGGTATGCCCCAACAAATGTACCGAAGTAGCACCAAAGAGGAGATTTCTCCCTCAGTAACATTTCTTTTCCATGTAAGAATTCAGCAAACACAGAACAAATAAACCCGGAAACTATCAACCTACCCAGCCATGACGATGAAGAAATCCAGGCGGTTCCAGGTATCTCCAAGGTAACACTTCTTGCCAAAGATCCCCAGGGCCACCATCTTTAAGACCATTTCCATGGCAAAGAAAATGAAGATGAAATCATCAAACACCTGCCAAACAGAAACCCAAGAGCACATTTGATAAGCATTCTCAGCCTTAGACTTTAAAATGCAAAATATGAGAAAAATACAAATTTCAGTACTTCTGAAAACGAGTTAGAGCAGGGCTGGAAATGCCTCTTATATGCAGCCCTGGTATCGCAGCTAACTGCTGCTGAAGTAAGCAAGGGGTTGTTATAGTTTAGGTGTTTTTTTCCCCATGGGTAAAGCGATTGATGTAGACCCAGAAACTCCTTACATGAACCTGAAAGGAGGCATTGGCTCAGAACCAGCAAATCCAAACCTGGCCAGGGAAACACCATCCTTCCAAGGTCTCCCAGGAGGGATTCCTTATCACCTCACTGCAAATGGCTCAGCTGAGGACATAGTGCAGCTTCACACACAGCTTAGACAGCACATAACAATCACGGAGGCCTCAGATAATCTGAACATCGCAGCCTCAGCAACACTACAGCTGACAGCCTTTGCTGTCACCTTCTCTCTGGGATAGCAGCAATCGCAGCTAGTGCATTCATAGGTTGGATGTACCCATGGCCCTTTTTGGTATACCTTTTGTTTCTTCTCCCTTTAGGCATTCTAAATGTCACATTACCTGAAGACTCAGCGATACCCTTGCTACTCAACAGAGTAGTGAATGCATTAGGAGCTGCTATTGTCTCCTGCCTGGATGCCATAACCTTAATTATTTATTCATGGCTTACCTCTGAGCTATGTATCTTACAGCTGTCTACATCAGGAAACCCCTGCTTACACGCAGGATCAGGAAGCCAGCAACTGTTCTGTGTTGCATGGTCACAAGTAGACTTCATTCATTAGCATTCTCCTCCTCAAAGCAAGCTCTTACTATTTTACAATAGGATAGCTTACTGCCAGGGACGTTCTTGCCAGCCTGTCTGGGAAAGCACTGCTCACACAACAAAGGAAAACGTGTGAAACTGTGAGACTTGGACAAGAAGGGAGTCTGCTTACCTGCAAGATCTTGCACCTGTCAGAAAGGCAGTCCATATCCTCACAGGGCTGGTACATCCCCAGCGTCACGCAGTTTAATAAAATCACCATCATGCTGACACATTCAAACCAGGTGGGAAAGAGTCAAGGAAAACTCCCGTGAAAGCATCACGGCTGAGATAAGCTTGCGCTAGGCTTGGGGTGACAAAATAGGAAGATTAACGTAAATAACTTCCGGTAGGCTGACTTTTTACATTCTTGTATTTTCCCCCTCTCAGTTCCTTATTACTCCACTACTTGATCAAGCCAAAACTCTTTTCAGAAGGACAAAGCAGAGATAGCACAAAGGTCTAAGGTATTCATAAAAATCAAGTCACTGCCATAATTAAACACACACTCACTCCTCTCCTGTTGGCTTGCTGAGTTCATTCCCTCATTGGTTTACTGAATCTCCTAAATACATGGAAGAGACTTTCCATGGTGCCCCATACTCAAATGTAGCAGAGATCTCTAGAATCTAGGGATCTAAACCAAAATGGACAGCCAGATCTCTATGTGAGCCTAGTGATTAGTGCCCTTCCGGGACCCCCTTCCCAATAACACAAAGCTAGAAGTCTCCTTCTTCCCCCTTCTGAGAGGAACTTGGAGATAGAGTTGCCATATTGGAACAGGTTGATGGTCCATCTAATCTGTTATCCTGCTTCCAGCAGTGGCCTATGCTGAATAAAACTCTAAAATATGCCTAATTAAGTTATTTGGTAACCATAGGGGGAAACTGCAGTTCTGACCCCAGCTGGTGATCTATTTATGCCCTAAAGCAGAAGGATTGATAACCCTTATAATTGTTTTCTCAGCTATACTAGTATCCCTGCAGATATTTTGCTTATTCATTTGAATCCTTTGTTGATAATCTTACTAAAATATCTGTTTCATAAATAGTTGGCAGCCCTGAGCTACACTGGCTAATTATACTTTACATTAAAAATTGTTTCCTCCTATTTATTTTTAATTTGTTGCCTTTTATTTTCATCAAGTGCCACGTCACTTGTACATTAAAGAATAAAAATGGTGTATTTTGTGCGACCTTCTCCGTGCTCTCCACACCCTCTACCTGCCTCCTCTTCACCATCCCTCTCCTCCTGAAGGAGTGTCAAGAACCGATACGCACTTATCCAAGAACTCATTTACAATATTTGAGCTCTGAAAGTGGGCACGTATCTGCGATATCTTTCCAGCATTTGCATTGCAAAGCAGTGACGTAGATCCAGTGCAGCCAAACTTGGGGAATTCAGGCAAAGGGAATGAAACCACGACAGGGACTCGAAGTCAGCAGCTTATTTCATACAGATGAACACTTTTGTGTGCATGCTTAGGAAGAAGCATTGTGTCAGTGGTCAGGATGCTCCCATGCTCCCTTTGCTCCTCTTGCTTTGCAGCACACTTCCCCTCCTCCTAGGCCATACAGACCATGGCAGGCTGCCTTTGGGCAGCTGGCAAGACCCCAAAGCACAAGACCTGGCCAGCCACAGCAAGTGCTCCCAAAAATGCTGCAGCTTAGTCCAGACGTGCAAGGCCCTCATCTTCTTGCTCAAAAGGCTGTGGCTGGCTGCACTCGATTTCTCCTCCCCTTCCATTTGGATACCAGCTCTCTGAAAGTTTGCCAGCATTGTCCAGGCTTCCTGCGGATGCTACTGAGTCGCTGGCTGCTCCTAGGCTATTAAAGTGACATTAGGAAAATCTGCCGCCTCATGGTTTTCTTTTCAGAGCAGGTAGGGGCCCTCAAAAGGCACATCAAACCTGCAGCAGAGAGGAAGAAAGAGCAAGGAGAAAAATGGAGCATCTCCTGCCCTGAGTCAGGAGGGGTTGCTGCCTGCCTGGGTCGGTGGAAGGGGTAATTAGAAGTACCTGCTGCCTTCAGCTTGTCACTGCTGTCAACCACGGCAACTGCCTCCTGTCACCACAGCAACAGCCTGCAGCCAGGTTTATCATTTTCCCTCTGGTGATGCCTCCTCCTCCCCACATCCTTTACCCCCTCCTTTTCCCTGTGCCTGAGCCTGTAATTAATTGCAGCTGCTAACAAAGCCAGTCCTCACAATCTGCATCGTTCAGTCACAAGTTTCATTATTAATTAACTTCTTTCAAAGTTTAAATCTCCTAATTACAAGCAAACCCGTGCACATGCTCTCTCCCCCAACCCCAGCCCTCCCTCACTGCTGCTCTCCCTTCCCATGGCCTCACGATCAATACCTTTTCCCAATGAGCTCTAGGGCCTCTAACAGGTTTTGGAAACTAAAAGGAAACCCAGACATTTCTGCTTGTGGTCAGCTTGCCTCTCCTGGACAAGGAGATGCTTCAAGATGCAGCAATCGACTACGTAATAACTTGTCCATCAAAGTAGCTTTTTTCCCCTGGTAGTGACAACTCAAAACTGATTCAAGCCATTACAGGTAAAGTGGACATGGCATTTATTTGCAAAACAAAGGAAACAGCAAAAGAGAGAGGTTTCCTCACTCCTTTAACCATCAGCTATCCTCATTATCCACATAATTGTCTCCTTCTTGTAAAAGTCCTCTTGAGCTCTTGGCTTCAGCACTGCTTTGTGGCATCAAGATCTGTATCTAGGTTAATTATATTTTACCTAAAACACATTTTCTTGTATTGCTGCTGCAGCTAGTGCCTGCCTGTGGCAGCAACACTTTGCTGATGGGTGCCATTCTTGCTACTCCACACCCCAAGCAGGGCCCAGCCAGCTGCTGGCTGGAGGAAGCCACCATACCCACTGACCCTCCGTCTTTCTTTCCAATGGACAGGGAAAGTCTGGAATGAGGAGTGACTCAAGGGCAATGTGTATCACCAGCGCACACTAAGAAAGAATCATCATCCACCTCAAACCATCTGGGAAAGAGTCAGTGCTGAAAGCCACAGGTTACAAGATAGGTAAGGAGGTCTACAGGTGTTTCTGGGAGCTAGAATGTGTTGCAGGAGTGCTTAGAATGCAACTATACATAATGAGAGATAATGTTATGATGGGATACACTCATACAGGAGTGATGGAATACAGGCAAAGCTTTTGGGTTTGATTCCTGAATGACAAACAGCAGAAGCACCACTTCATGTTCTCGGGATCAGCCTCAATCTCTGCTTTTTCTCACTGACAACAGAGAAAGCAATATTTTGGGGGTCCTCTCTCCTCTTCCTTCTTCATCATCAGCTAAAAAGTAAGAGTACACCAGGCCCAAAATGCTCCCCAGTGGCTGGCACTCCTAGCTGCAAATGAAATATGTGCTTTACAAGCATGACAATCCCTCAGCCTTCCCTATTGCTATCTCCAAACCATTCCCAGGGTATGCCTTGCACCACTTCAGATCTTGGATACCTCAGACCTGTTTAACCGCCAACAGAAATACCTTGTCTACAAAGCATTTACAACACGGGGATAAAGCCAGCCCTGTGGTGTAGCTAGTCATGGCAGCAAGAGAGGAACCTGCTATGGTAGAGCCATTCAGTAACTGAACTGGGAGCATGGAGCCCTGTGCAATGCATCTCAAACACCAGCCACTGATGCACACAGCTCTTTGTGAGCTCCCATCTCTGGTCCAGTGCCAGACAGGCATATCTGAGGGCACCCTGCAGCTGAGACATCACATGCACATGATCACTCCCCTCTGCTTCACCTTTGCACCTCTCTCCACTCACCTCTCACCTCATCATGCTTCCCACCAGCCAAAGGGCTGCACCCTCTGATTCCAGTTCGTGGTGATTGCATTGGCTTTCCCAAGGAGGGAAATAAGCTAAGGACACTGCTGTGTTCCTTCCTTCCTTCCCTCCCCTGCTTTTTGACCCTCCTGCAAGAAGCCAGTAGGACAGTGGAACCGCGAGCAGGACAGTTGGGTATTTTATTCTAATGGAAAGAGAGATTTGTGTTGTGAAGGTCAGAGAAACAAGAAGCTCCAGGGAAAGAAGCGCTTAGTTTTTATCCCTCACTGCTGTTGGCTTTTGCAGATGCCCTCACAGGTGAGTTTCATTACCCTCTGCCCCCTCTACCCTTTTTTCTTCCCAACACCCACTTTTCTTCTTCAGTGATACATAGGATTTTCATGGCCTTTTTCTACAAAACAAGCTGAGACAACCAACAGGGTTCTTTCTCTTCAGCCTCGGTCTGCTAAGCTAACCCACTAGAAAAAGCTGAATGCAACACCCGACTTTCACTCGAAGGAAAACACATCTCAAAATGTGTTTGTGTTCAACCAGATCAAAACAATCAAAACATTTCTCAGAACAAAAAGCTTTAAAAATCCTATTTGGAGAGGCTGTAACATTTCTTCTCTGTCTCTTTCAGTGCAAAGAAGTGTTTCGACATCAGAGAAAAAAGGTTGTGGGGTTTTCCGACTTGACTTAGAACTCTGTTGTTTTGATTGGGTTTTTCTTACTTCTGAATCAATTAGAAATTAAATGTCAATACCCAGCATTGCAGTACTGGGATTTCATGGCAGTCAAGCCACAAAGAACAATTTATAAAGCCTTTTCAAAAGCCCTCAAGGTCAACATACTCTAGGTGCTGCCATGCCACGTACTTGTTTGCTTTCATCACATCATCATTTATACACTCTTCTCACAGAAGAGGAGCTGAACTTCAGAGAGATAACATACGCATCGCTAGGGTCTTCAAGTCTTGTACAATACTGATGGCCAAGGAAAGGACTGCAGTACTGCCAAACACAGCAGAACGGTTGCGTTGATCTGAGGGACACTAGGGAAGTCTTACATGACTTGTGATGGTGTTACTGGGAGGCAGGACAGGAATCCACGGAGAAGAGGGAGGCAGCAGAGAGATTTTAAATGTTTAGCAATACTTTATGTTTTGCCCTTTGGAAAGGGCTTTACATCAAGAACAGATTCATTAGACAAGAAGACGACTCAATTGTATTCATATTAAATCAGACGAACACCAACACGACAAAGCACTCAGGTCAGCCTCTCTGATCAGTCTAACTTCCCAGGACTGCTCAGAACGCAGATCCTGTACCAGGCCACACAGGCTTTTGGCTGCATAGTTTAAATTCAGATGCAGCTTAGAGACTAAGAAAAACTAAGTCAGCTGCATCTCCATACACCACGTCATACCCCCCTTGCGGAGTCAGGTGAGCACTGAAGATGGCTTTTGGAAAGTTGGTGGGTTTCTTTTCATTACAGGAACAAAACTAAGTAAATATCTCATTTCTAAAACTCGTTCCATAATTATTTATTCAGACCTTATAATTGCATCCATTAAGCTCTCAACTCCAACAAAACCAAAGCTAATCGAAAGAAATTTAACCTCTGGCAGGAAAAATGTACAGTGGAGATTGAGGCTAAGAAGGAATCTGAAAAACAAATAGACAGATGTATTAAAGCAATGTGACAAGTCTTCAGATACTCCAAAAATGGGAAACCAAAGAGAGAGCTCTGAGCTAGTGTAAGGCCACAACAGGCCACAGAGGGCCCCTAATCAAATGGGAGGCTGCAGAGAGAAGGCAAGGCTTCTTTACAATGCTCTTCACCACAGCAACCACAGGAGAGCCTATTGGTCCTCAAGCCAGTGCAAGTGATGCCAAGAATTCTGGCTGGCTGCCGCACCACCTGGATGGATATACACTGGTCTTCTAAAGCAACCCAGTGTTTTCCTCAGAAAAGGTGTGCAGATCTTGCAGCAAATAACTCAAATATCTTACAAATACCATGCATCTTCATCAACGCTTCGACACAGCCCTGCTATTAATGATTACCTCCTGCCTGTAGCAGCTGGGCCCCGGAGCTTTTCTGCTAATAATGACCCACCTCCAAATTGCATCTAGCTTTCAGGCTACAACAGAGCATCTGTTTAACAGTGTGCATCATTCCTACAAAGCTGTTTACTATAGGAAACATGAGAAAAAAAATACAGTATCTAGGAAAAAAGCACCCGAGAATCTTTTTTTAGGTCTCAAAAAAAAGTAATTACCCAAATTTAAACTTGAAGAGGATATTAGAGGTAATGACTGTTCCTGGAGAAAGAGCTTTTTAATATCCTCAGATGGCTGTGACTGCGGCCACATGTCTTACTTGCCAGCAAAGCAATACTCCACCATGCTGTGGGATCAGTTCAGGACTGACTTGAGGAATCGCCCCTCCTGCTGACTCCCAAATGATGTCCCCTGCAGCATTCTGGCTCTGTCCAGGAGATCGCCATCCAAACCTGACCTGGCTTCACATTAGGGGCTTCAACGAGGTCACAGCATGAGGTGATAGGACTGCAGTTTGGAACATTATTATGCTATATGACAGTTAAAAGAATTCTGCTTCAAAATCTCCCAGTCAAAGTGGCAGGTTCAGCAGCCACTTCCTGCTGGAGCTGGAGATGTAGGAATAACAGAAACCAAGGAAGAACCACCAGAGGAAATTCCCTAAACCACAAACTAGGATCCAAAGTGTAAAGTTCTTAAAGCTTATTGGTATCTGTGGTGGCAACTCCCTACTGACATCAATGGCAAAGCAGAGTTACTCTGGTTTTGAACTTGGTTGGACTCCTGCTCTAGGGAAGACCTGAAACTTGGCAGGCTAAGGCAGGAAAGCGTTGCAATCCAGGAGTGATTTGAATTAGTGACAGGCTCCAGAGTAACAACACCCGAATTTGAATGGGGCAGCTGAATGCTCCGATGCAGGGTCCCCAAGATGCATGACCACATCAAGTGAGAAGACTGGCCAGAGAGGCTGGTGGAGTCACCATTCTCAAACCCGTGTCTGAGCCACAAATGGGGGGGGGGGGGTGTGGACTTGGGGCAAGAGGTTTGTTGACTTTTTACTTTATTTAATCTGGATTTGGTCAAGCTTAACTGGTGAAAATTTCCTTCAAAAAGGTAAATAAATAAATAAATGCATTTAAGTGCTTTGCAAGGATAATCAAAATCCTCTCCAAATCCTTCCCTTTACTTCTGTGTTTCATTGCCCTGAAGCACCAACCAAAGCTGTGCAGCTGTTACCCAGCACCTATCAAAGTGATGTAACAGTCCCACCATGTTTGGCAATACTGCAGTCCCCTTTTTGGCCTTCCTGTCATGATGGGTTTCAATTGGGTCCACTGAATATATCCCCCAGATGACTACAGCACTGTATTCACCATAACACTAATGACTCAACTTTAAGAAAGGGCAATGGAAAGAACTAGTGAGTACGGATGGATTTGGGAGGGCAGAGAAAGCAGCAGAATTTTAAAAATGGAAGGCATTGGGGTTTTCCCCCTAATGTTCCTAATGTTTTCTGGTTTGGTTTGTATTTTCTTCTGCCCTGGTCTCCTTTTGCTTTCCAGAGTTCTCCTTCCCCCAGTTTAGTGGGAAGAAACACTTAAATGTTTGGAATGAAACAGCATGAAAAAGGGATCAAATGTTTGGTTGGTTGGTTTTTTTTTTCCAGGAACCAGGGACAAAGAACCAGGATTTGGAAGACATGAGGGCCCTTAAGAATGCAGAAGAACATTCTGTGGGACCTTTCACAGCATACGGATCCATGTCTCCCATTGATTTTGGTGAGACCACACTGTGCCCCTCAAGCCTACAGATAAGAGCTTATCTGATAGCTCACAAACACAAACAGGTGAAAGGAGGGCACACATGAAGGGGGGAAAGTCGGCTGGAAAGTACCAAGCAGTCTAAAGCATGGTTGACTCCTTCCATTTCCAGCACAACTTTCACCTTCCCAGTAAAGGGACGTCTTCTCATCTCACTCTCTGGTGCTTTACAGGTGTGGGTTTTGCCTTCTTATTTTAGGTGTCAGGTTTGGTCAGCTTTAGGAAAGCCTGTGGGGCATGAAGAGGATGTTTCACCAAGGAACCTTCTGAAACAGGGGCTCCTATGCACCTGGCTGGCACTGCCCAAGCTTGGAATGGACAGATGTAGGTTTTGAGGGCTGGGGCTTTTTTCCCCCTACTACTTTATAGTAAATAAAAAGGGATGGTGGAAATATTTGTCTTTGAATAAGAAGCCATTTCCCTGGAGAGGAAAACAGGTTGAAAAAACCTCACTAGCACTAAAGGTCTAAAGTCCACCATACACTCACTGTCTTCCTGTTCTGCTCTTTTACTCTTGCACTGGTCTCTGTTCATCACTTCTCTTTGTAATTCATCCTAGTTTTCAGATGTTACAGATGTTCAGATGTTACAGATTGCAACTTCCCACCTATCTCTGGCAGAGGTCACATGAGTCCAAGCTGAACTCACAGGGATGCAGAACTCATTTACGCCTCAAGGGAGTGCAGGGCATCTTTGATAAAAGGCCATCTTACCTTGCGTGAACGTGAAGGTGACAATGAAGCGCAAAGGATGGATTATGGACTGTCTCTAAGGTGTACGTGTCATCATGCTCAGGGACTCTGGTCTCTGCAGGTACCAGGGCAGTACCCTGTACCCGAGCACATCACTTGGTGGAGGATGTGGAAGTGAGCACCTTGCTGCTCCGGACACCCAGTTTCCAAGGCTAACTAATCTTAAACAGGACTCTGCCTCCAGCAGCAATCCTGAATTAGACAGGCAGAAATGTGGGATGAAGCCACTTTGCCTTTCTTCCTTCTCCCAGTTAGGTGACGCTTTCAGCGGATACAGCATCACTAAATCATGTGCTGGTGCTTAGCTTAGCAGGCTTTTCTGGCGAGTGCTTCAAGTACAGAAAAGAAAGTCATGCAGCGATAAGGCTTTGCAGCAAAGTAAATAAAGATTAATTCACAAGTGGAGGGAGTGCTTAGTAAGGTCACTCAGAAGAAACTGCATACAGTCTAAGCAAAATGCAGGGCAACAACAAAAGGGGCTGGGTACAAACTCCTGTTGTTTGTTTCATTATTGGGCATAATTAGATAGATAAAATTTCCAGTTTCAAGACGCCAACCCCCTCTTACTTTGAAAGCACATTTTTTTCCTCACTGTTTTTGATATTTTTGAAGGTTTGTAGCTGGAGCCTTTGTTTCCCACAGGATGTGCTGGAAGAACTAGCACCAGTGGCCTAGAGAAAGAACTGACTGCAAACTGAGCCAGTCTCTCAGCAGATAACTAGAGGCAGGGAGCTCTAGGCAGCATGCATGCAAAGCTCACAGCAGCTGCTGAGACCTCCTCAAGGACACAAATGGGGTATGGATGGCCTCCTGAAAAGAAAGCTCCTGACGTGTACATATGACAGAGATACCTATGAGGGGTGGGAGGGATGCTCATTATTTAAGCTTTTCATCTGAGAAGGGACCCTGTGGTGAATGAGCAGATGTGCCAGTACTCTCTCTGTACATCTCTTTCTCTTCCTTCCCTCCTCTTACATATCCTGCAACAAAAAGCACTCAGTGAAAATTAAATTATTTAGACTACCTAGCGCTTCCTTCAAAACATTATATAAACTTTTACTAATTTCCACAATTACTTATTAAGGTACACAGATACTTCCCCTTTGTTACTGCTAAAAAAAACCAAGCAGGAGAGAAAAGAGTTTTTCCCAAAGTGGCCCCTGATATGGGTTCTCCAATGCACGAGCTTCTTAAAGCCTGGTTTTCAGTAGTGTGCAACACTTGTCATGTCTAACAGCCAACAAGCATGGTGAAGCTCCAAGCATCTGTCTGCCACCACCTCAAGTCAGATGGCCAAAGATCAGATTTCCCCTTAGGAAAAAAACCAAACCAACATGACCCGGGGAACACAACGTAAGTCACTGCTGGGGCTGCATTTGAATTCAGGTGTTCCTGACATCCACTACTTACTCACTCAACTTTCTGGCTAGCTGACAGATAGCACCATGCCAGGGAAAGGAGCCAACATGACTCACGCTCCATCACCACAATGCCAACAGCATTGAGTGCCGGTTCGGGGGGGTGGGTGGGGTGTGAAACCCTATGAATGTGCTAAGCATTATCAATATTAAAATATTACTAGTATTATTCATGAGGTATCTCCGCATGTCCTAGATGACACTAGCCAAGATCAAATTCAAATTATGCAAAACATTACATAAACGTGGTAACAAACATGCTGCCTGCTCCAAAGGGTTTTTCATCTAACCGAAAAGGACAGGCTAACGAGGCATTACGATCTCTGCTTTGCACACAAGAAGCCAGAGCACAGAGGAATGAGCAGATTCACCCAAGGGCTGATAGGATACACGGGACACAGCTGGGAACTGAGGAAGAGTCTCCCAATTTATTCTCCAGCATCTTTGACCTCAGGTCGTTCTCTACCTCAAATACAACTGCATTTGATAAGGACAATATTCACAGGGAGAATGGTTCTTTCATAAATCTCTCCCAAGGACAATGGAAAAAGTGTTCAAGTTCCACTTTATAGAGGTAACGCACTACATACAGATTACCCTAAGTGTAGGGCTCCCTGCACCTATTCAGAGAGGTCCCTGGCTGTTCAGTTGTGCAGTGCACAGACAGGCAGGAGCCAGAGGAACTATGCTGTCTTGCTGTCTACCTCCATCTTCCACCAATACCTACATTGGGATCTGAAGATAAAATTCAGCTCATAGTTATGTTAGTGTTACCCTAAGTCCAGTCTAATACCCATGCATCTTTCTTTTTTCCAGTCTGCCAAAGAATTTACTACCTTTCAAGGACACTCCAGATTCCTTTGACAAAAATGCACTATGTAAGCACAAATTATCAACGCATTTGACTACAGAACAGCCAGCTCCAAAAAAGGCAGCTCCTACACGGCAAATTGCTAATAGCAAAGCTAGCTAAAGCCTCCATTGTCAGTGAGCATAGTTCTGTTACCTTTTTGATGTCTTTCTGCCTGCTGTATTCATCACCTCTCTTCAGATGTAGGACTAGTCGTACATTGCTGTTACCATATTCATATTCCTTGACCTATTTGCTTTCATATAGATTCAGCTTCATGCTATTTATTCTGTAGTTTTTGACAGCCTCTGGAAATACATGCTTCTTCCCCTTATTTACAGCCTAACTTATTTTTCCCTGTACAGCTTCCAGTGAGAAACTATGGATGTACATTAATTTAATTTCATTTTGGACATACCAGTTACAGCCTAGCGCATTGCCCCATCCTTTCCAACCATGCCAAGTGTTTCCCTTTCTTTCAGGTCTTTCTTGTAAGCGTACTGTTTCAGTTTTTAACAACCATCCCCAATTCTGTGTGATTCTGCAGGAGCTGCTCCTTTATTGGATTACTTTTCAGATCACTTCTCGCAGCCATCCATCTTCCATCATGTTAATTACCGAGCACCGAAGGATCACTCGCATTTCCATTGTCCCATTGGTTTCATTGGCTTCTCCACTGGCCAGCTACCCTCAGATTCCTCTCCCCTCTCCACAGTACATACACTGTTTAAATACTGCCTGCTTAGCTACCTTATTTCGAGCAGCCTGCTAGCCTTTTGCTTATAGCAATAAAGTGACTTTACCATAAAGACGCCATAAAGGTGATTGTTTAGCTGGATCATAACTAGTATAAAATGCTGGTGAGCAGAACAGAGGTACTACTAGACTCAGAATACCTGCAGCTGGCAGACCCATCACCTTCTGCAAATTTATTCTCCTGCCCCTTACACACGGTGCATCCCTTTCCAAAGAGAAGTAGCAGTGACTTAAAGCTCACATCTTTACACAATCTTTTATCTGAGAATGATTTTTTTCTGTCCAGATACAAGCAGACAGGAGACAGCGGCATACTAGAAAAGACTACCACAGAAACTTCAGCTTTAGGCTTTCTTGCTAATAATCCATCCTTATATTTCAAGATTCTTATATTGCTGACACAATGCTGTACCATGACCACAGGCTCCTCCACAGCTGCCTTTAATATGAGTCATACACCTTGTGGGATTTGATGCCCTTGTATCCAGTAGGGAAATTATCTTACAGGTCTCATGGGCATCATACATCCAGCTGTCTGCATGGCAGGCAGCAGAATTATCTCCTCTCCCCATAACCTGTTTGCACATCACATCTAATCAGCTTATGCAGCCAATGTAGCAACTATCAAACCCCAAATAGAAGCTCTCTGTGCTTCTGCACAAGCTGACATCTCTCAAACCTACCTTTTCCCTGCCACCTGGCTGGGAAAGCAATGCATACGCAAACTGACAGTACCAAGTGCATCCTCATCATCACCATCAGGCAAGGTGCTACTGAGCTATAGAAGCTCTGGAGTGGAAAGTCAGGAATTGGAGGGAAAGAGGCCTTGCATTTCACTGCATGCCCAATACTCTGCTAACCACATGTGCTTCTCCAGGCAGAAACAGACCACAGCCCTTGGTCTATCCCACTTCAGTTTACCTGTGGCAACTCAGCGATGACAGGACTTGAGAGGGAATCTGACAAAAAAGCATGGAAGAACCAGATTTCCTGGAGTCAGAAGGCAGAGAGAGCCTGAGGGGTGAGAAGTCATTGATGTGACCTATGCCTCAAGCATCCATCCATTTTGGCGTCAGGATGTGTGTTGCATCACATGTCCACTCCCACGGGACACTGTGCCGTACAGGAAGAATGTCTGTTTTGGTCCGAGTCAGGTAAGGGACCAAACCATTTTCCCTCAGGTAGCTGCAGTCATCCCTTACCAAGGAGGAAGAGATGGCCTTGCCATAGCACCTCTTTAGAGGAGGATAAAAACCCCTCTGCAAAAGGGGTTTTACGGAAAAGAAGTTGCCATTCCTACAGCAGAAGGCTGGAGCAGGAGGCATCTGCACCTCCACAGCACGCTCTGAGCACCTGCTCAGCTTCACCACATTTAAAGGGCTTTCACATTATTTATGACAGTGAGCAAAGGAAAAGAAAAAGCAGATCACAGGTCAGGATAGTAAAGACGGACTTGGCATGCCTGGAAGAGTCAGCCACTGAGGACCCGCAGTAAATCTTCAAAAACGGGTGGAAAAGAGCTCCCGTCACCTTCCCAGAAGGAACAGCCTGTCCCTAAAGCCAGCTCTGCTCCCAGCCCCTCCACCAGCTGGGAGGATGAGACATCGCCAGCCAACAGCAAGGTGGCCGAGGTCCTATGGCCCCATGGGGTAACAGACTCTTGCTAGGCAGGGGCTGGGGGCCAGGGCAGCCAGAGCGTGCTGGGTCTGGAACCAGCCACACGAATCCCTGCATGTTGTGCGGGGCTGATAAGGCATTTCTCTCTTACCCTTGCTCTGCACCCTTCCCACACACTTGCCACTAAGAGTGGGGAGTAAGCTATGGAGGAAAATCACACATTTGCACCAGTATTTTGTGTGCCGTGATCCCTATTATAACTTCTTTTCCAGTCTAGCTTAGTTTCTCCAAGTAATTAGTTCTAGCGACCCTTCAAATATACTTTTCAGCCTCACAGAGCCATAAATTTTCAAGTGACAACCGTCACGCCAGGCTGCACTATCATGTACAAAGCTCTTTACTAGCCCTGTCTATCTCTCTGTGCTGTAAGACCATTTCTGTGAAGCCTCCCCGCACTCACACGCCTGATCCTTTCCTCCTCCATTAGCAGTCACACTTCTCTCACACTCCCCCTTTCAGCTTTCTGGATGCTGCCTTTCAGGGTTTTGTTTGAAGGTGTATAGAAAAGAAACGATAGACTTCACATTGGCCCTGTTACAGGCTGCTGCACGAGAGCTTTTCAAAGGATGTCTGTCCATGTGTATGTAACGCATACAAGGGTATTGGTCACATACATGGGACAGTCATCCCAATTTCACTGAGAAAGTATTTTGACAGTTTGGCTAGTGTTTATTCCTTCATTTGACATACCAGGCTTTTTGATGACACATTTGATGCTCACATTTCTTTTAAATGGTCAAAGTCCTCTATTTTAAGCCAGTTATACCTATTTAGAAACTTAATCTTTTCCTTGAGAAGGCTTTTTCTTCCCATGCTTAAGAATTCCCCTACTTTTTCCAATTAGCCCTAATTTAAACAAAACAGAGCAATAACTGATCATCATTCCCTACCCTTATTGCACTGAAATCCTATGCTCTGCCAAAAGAGCTGCTGTGATCCTGTAGTACCTTCCCTCATAACCAACCCCCATCAAGGTCTAAAACAAAGCCACTGAAGCCAGCAAACCTCCACAAGCTGCACAGCCAAGGTTCTGAGCACACCAACCACCTCTCAAGCCCATAGCACAGAGACAGCAAACTTACTCCTCCAAACACAGAGACCACCTTGAAAATCTGAGGTGGGGACAGACAACCATTTCCAGCTCCCCTTTCCAGACTCCATCACATCTTGGCCACCACACCTCTAATCTCAATAGCACATAAATCTGTGGGTCCGTATTTAATTCGTTGCATAATCCATAGAGGGAGCAATGTGGACGTGCATGTGGATGCTTGTCTACCTGTTTGGTGGAGCAGTGAAAGATACTCTAGGTCAGGTTTTGCTTGTCATTTCTCACCCCTGAGCACTGTCCTCACCGATAGTTCCACCAGCAGGCTGGTAAAACACAACATTAGACCGGGGTAAAGAAACGAGGGTAGAGGAGAGCAGGAACCCATGAAACACATGGAACCTAGTCAGTTCTGTACCTGAACCAGGGAGAGAAAGAATCACCCTTTCACAGGAAGGAGCCTCCTACTTTCTAGCAATGTTTCTGCTTCCCTTCTAGTTGTGAAATGGCTCAAAAAAAGACAAAAAGCCAGTATAGCATTGGAGAAGCTATCTTTTAGAAACAGAGGTGGTCCTTTCCAGCCCCTGCAGAATGAAGCTGATGGCATATGATGCTCCTGACCCTGACAGGACAGAAAAACAGCTGCAGGAAAACAAATCTGAATTCCCCAAGCTCTTCATAATGCAGCCGCTTTCTAATGTGCTTCGGAGCATGTGGTGGTGTGATGGAAAGGTTTTATTAACACAGAACCTGCTTAACCCAATTGTAAGTTTTAATCCATTCCAAACCATGCCAATAAAGCCAGTCTGCCTAATCCCTATTCTACAGCTAAAATAGCAGAGGATGATGGCTCAGCCTGAGGAAATATAAACTGGAATAACTCCAGTGCTTACCACCCAATGGCTTCCAAGAAGGGTTCTATATTTGTACCTGGGCAGGAATAGCTCATTACTCCATCAATCAGTGCAGCTCTCCACCAATTTACGTATCTCTATGCATAGACCTGCAAACTGCTGCAGCACAGGGGCAGACACTCAGCCCTTCTTGCTGGGGGGAAGAGCGGGAACCTTCAGGGAGGGATATGGTGAAGCACAGAAGTATGGCAACGGCTTCATTCTTTCCAGTGTAACCCAGTAACACACGTAGGGCAAGACCACACAGCTGCAGTCATAAGCAGAGCTCAAATTTGTTACAGTCGATTTATTAGGCCAATTGAACATACATAATCACATTTTCTGCAAGGCAGAGACAGCGTTGGACATCCTCAACCTGGTTCGAGATATACGTTGAAAACTGCACAAAAGAACTACCTCACAGCAGGTCTGGGAGAAATCCCTCACACCCTCAGGAGCCGGCTCCTTCAGAATGTCTAAATGGGAGTAGAGAAACACCCAGCACACACCGTCTAATAGGGAAGCCAGTTGGTAAGCCTAAAAGACCTTTCTCAACTCTAACGTAACAAGGCACAGAGGCTTTACCAGTTACCACAGAAAAAGCTGGATGGATTTACTGCTTGTGACAGCATGGTGAAAACAGAAGCCAAACTCCAGGGCAGGGCTTGCAAGACCAAATTCAATCACTCAGCTCTATCAGTTCTGATTTCAGTTTAAAACTTCCATCTCCTCCTATAGCAGCACCTCCAGCTTGCCCAGCCCTGTGCACGGGCTGGTGAAATGCTTAGCTGTGGTTACAGGTTCAAGCCTAGGAGAAAACCCCCTGTGCCATCAGGCTCCTTTCTCTAGTGCCCTGTGGACAGGATTTCTATTGAAGCATTTCTGCTCTCTTCCTCTGCCATGAGGTTACTCTGTTTCTAGGCCACACAATTATATTACGAAGGGTCATTTAAGAAGGTTCTTGGCAGCAGTATCATTTATTTGAAGATGATCAAATCTAGATTAAAAAAGCAAAACCGCAGATCTCTATCATGCTGTTGGATGTGTAGGGAGGGAAGAGTTTGTTTTTCACTGACCCTTTAAAACAAATGTTTTCCCATCTGGATTAGAAAACATGCCACATCCGAGTAAAATTCAGCTCAAATCTCCTTACTGTTTTCTGTTGCTCTTCAAACGAGGAATTTCAGAGACTGCTTCACTGATGAGAAAAAAATGGATTTGGTTTATTTCAGGAGCGGAGGTTGTGCCTTGTTTTTCTCTGATATATGAAACATCCCTTGATTGTGCAAATGCATCCTGATGGTGTCTTTGTGTTCCTGTCACTCCTGATTTATGGGGGCCTTTTCTCCACTCAGAAGAAGAATTTGCATTTCAATTTCCATTACTTGTACCTCTCCCTACATTGCTTGTGCTCTTCTTTTCCCCAGCTGCCCCACACTTCAGTGGCATCACGAAGGATACAGGAGTAGGGTGCTACGGGCACTGTTCTAGGGAAACAAAATCATGCTGCTGAGATGTCTGGTGAGATATATGTTTGCTTATGCCCAGAAAGGACCCTTCCTCTGTTTAGTCCTGTTTCTTATGGCTTCCTCCATGCTGTGGTGGAGGAGGAAGGCAGCTGCCCTGGTTCCCAATACAATCCCTCACTTGCTTACCCCTTCTCTGAGAAACAGCAGCCCACAAAAGAGCAAGAAGGACCTGGATATGCTCAGGCTTGTCCCTGCAGGTGACTCACTCCCCTTCCTTTCCCATTCTGCAGGGGTGGCAGGAAGACAAATGGGAAGCCCTCCCTGGGGGACTCACACTGTTTCCTGTGGGCTTGTCCCCATTCTGACAACAGGAGCTTCAAGCAGACTCCTACATAAAATCAGCTGAGACCACAGAATATGTCTTGGACAAGTGGGTTAAACAGAGGTCCGAGAGCCACTCTGCCTCCTAGGCTTCATCCTTACCTCTTCTGCAAACCCTGGGGCCCACAATAAGTTCCTGTGTCAGCCCAAACTCTGCACTCCTGGTCACACATTGCCTCCTCTTGTTTGTGCAATCTGGATGGGCTGTCATAGGCAGCCTGAGCAGACTATAAACCCTCCGAACCTATGCAAGGGGTGGGCTTGGTGCCAGCAACATATAAGAAACCACACAGGCTGCACTGCAGATCCTATTGTCCACCTCACAGCTAAGCTTGTACTTTGATGGACGTAGTTCACGTCTACCTATGAAATGTTACAAGCTGTGAAAGAAAGAAAAAAAAAAACATAAAGGAGAAAAATGAAGCTTCAGAAATGGAGGAGGAGTTGCCAGGACACATCAAGCTTTAAAGATGTGAGTAGCAGGAATGCACTAAAGCTCATTCTTCAGAGCTGTCAGACCCACAGCCATTATCAAACTGTTAAAAGAGAGAAATAAACTGAACCTTATCAACTGTGTATGTGTGGACACGAAGGCCGTGGATTCCTAATAGGTTGTTGAAGGTCAAGTGTTGTGCTGTGTGCCATAAGCCCGTGCAGTCTGAATCTGCAATGGCCTGAAACACGATGTTCAAACACTACATTTTCATTTGACTTGTTTGAAGTACACTGTTTTGACCTGAGGGTTTTGACTATCGCCCATTACCATGTTGACTTTTACATTATCATACAAAGCCAAAAGGAAACACTCTGAGCTGATTAAAACATGCACATCATTTCCAGGGAGCAGAGGGGTAACAATAAATTTATGCTGATTTTGCTGAATCAGCAATTTCCAGCTGAAATCAGCTTCAGGGTAAAGCTCTCCAGAAGCACCAGTGGGAGCTCATATGATGTCCCCAGTACCCACCTCAGACAGTATGCACATATGGATATATTCAAACACCCAACTTTGTTCCCTTTTCCCCACGGAGCTTCTTTTATTGGGGCTTTCAGAGGTTTATAGAGTGCTGAAAGCTGCTACATTAGGCAGTGTCTGTCCTAATTATCAGCTCCCAGCTGGCTGCAGAGGAGCTTTCGTCAGTGGGTCTGAACTTACAAATACTGACACAGAGATTATCTGCCCCATGAAGAATGGTTTAACCAGATTAATCTGTGGGAGATCCCCATCAGCCTCTTCCCTGCAGAGCCCTACAGCGAAGGACTGGCATAATCTCACACCCTACAGCGTGGCCCCCCCAAGACGAAGTTATCCCATTCCCCAGGATGCCTAATCCTGTTTTCCTCTCTTGGCTTGGCCCCTTTGCAATGCCTATCACCCCTTTCAGGCAAGGGCCAGCCTGAAGGACACAAAGGGCTGCAGTGAGGGCTGCATGGGACAGGAGACTGCACCTTCATCAACCCCAGAGTTGGCAGCCCTGCTCCCAGCACAGCATACCACGCTAATAGGGACACAGAGCAAAGCCCCATAACCCTCAGCCCCTTAAACATAGGAGGTTTACACAGAAGTAAGGAGAACTACTGAAGGTCCTCTCTCACCTGCTGGCTCCAGCTCGCTTGCTTTCACTGCAGCACACCAAAATGTAAACCAGTTAGATGGCGAATCTAAGCCTAGAAATCACATTCCCTCAGCAACTCAAGAGTTTCAGAGGAGACAGGAGTAGGAAAGACCAATCAAGTCACATCCTACACAGACTCTTAAATAAGGGAGGAAGGTTTGGCATTAGCATTTCTACTATGCTGGCTTCTTTTACTCCCCCCCATCCTCTTCAGTCCTAGCTTCAAACATCAAAAAGGGCTGGGTTTAAGGTGAATTAGAAATCCTGGCAATGAATGATGACTAATACACTATGAATGACAGCAACTTGGTAGAACACTAAAAAGCAAATGGGATAGTGCAACACCTGGCTGCAAGTTATGTAGAAAAGCAGGTTGAAGCCAAGAGGTTGGAGAAATAATGCAGTCTTCCAAATTCCTCTGTGGAATTAACTCTGAAAGCGTGAAACTCTTAAGGGGGAAAACTCTGCGTGCAGAAGATCATACCGTCAACTCTGCATGAATTCACAACCCCAGGAGCTGGAATACATTTTAATCCCGTGCTGCACATTTATCATCAGGGCTCTAGATAAAGACAACTGGGTGTGAGGTTTGAAAGAAACAGTGGTACAGTTTAAAGAAAATGAAGATGGGGGAATTCACCTGTAAACTGGCACGAAGAACGCGACAGCTCCAATTGAAACAATTGCTTCTTGGAACATCTAATTCGAGCACCCACAAGCAAAAGCAGCTATTCCTGACTTCATTTTCAGTAACATGGAGGAACTAATTCAAGAAGCAACAATATCCAAGCCTTTAAGTAATAGGGTTCACAATGTAATTAAGTAGGATTTCCTAGGAGGCGGCGGTGAATAAAAAGATACACAAGTGACACTAGATTTTAGAACAGTGTTTAAAGCACGACAAGAGACATTCAGAGGACATAGCTCAGAGTAAAGGAAGAGAGCGCTGTATAGATGCTTTGAATAATACATAAGTAACGTGGGAAGGGAGCTCTTGGTGGGGTCACAGAATCTGCAGAGGACACAGGTTATTTTAAGTAGGTCAAACAGCCCCTCAAGACCAGAGGGAACTCTTGGGTACTGGAAGGAGACTTAACCAAGCAAGGTAAACGGCCAACAGTAAGTGACACCGTGTCACTAAAAACAAAGCGATTATCTCAGAAAACCCACATTAAAGCTGTACCAAGTCATTTTGCACGATTTCAAGCAGCAACAGCCTGTGCAAGGGGTGCTGGGGTCCCCACATCCAGCTCAGTCCTCCTCAGCCGAGCACACCACCATCAAGAAAGGTGTCCTGTTGCAAAAGGGCTGGAAGGAGGAAGGCTGCCGATACCATGCAGGACTGGTCATGTCAGGCTGGGATGGATTTTGCAGAACCCAAGAAGGTTCAGAGAAAGGCAACAGAAATGATTGACAGCCTGGGAACACTGTCCTCTGCAGGGAGAAGGGGAGATTTTGAGCTGATTTCTGATCCCTTTTACCAAGGAAAATCTCTTTCCCACTACAGGCACCAATCACATGAGCTATACCTTTGATTCCTCCCAGGACTGTCACTGCAGGATATTACTGTGTGACATTTTTGAGCTGCTGTTGCATAGGTCCTACATCTGCTGTAGAGCACACAGAAATATTTCACAGCCTCTGACGTGTGAGTACATTTTTGGCAGCTCCTTCTGGATTTAAGAGCACAGTGGTTCATGATTGCAGGGTGCTGGATAAGGTAGCTCCAGCCATCCCTTTTGGTCCCAAGCTCCTCTGAACCAGAAAAATGATTGGAAAGTATGACACAAAAATGGTATCTAGGGAAATTCTGTGCTCCCAGCACAGGGCCAAGAGGATACACAGTGGCATTAGAAGATGGCAAATCCAAAGCTGGCAGATAGCAAATACGTTCCTCCCTCCCCCATTTCAATATATGATTAAACAGCGGAACTCTCTGCTGCAGGAAGGTCGGAAGGACAGATCCCCACATCATTCAATACAAGCAAACCATAGGAAAAGAAACCCACACCCAGCGTTATCATAACTAGAGAGACTCAAATCCCCAGCACTTACACCAGTCTCTAACCCATACACACACGGGATTAATCCACACCTGCCTGCAGCAGCATCTGGACACCTTCCTGCAAGGCATTCCCTGCTGTGGTTAATCACCAACAGTTATGTACTGGACCGGCCCCAGCTCAGCCAATTCCTCTTTCATCCAAGCTGGATGACATTTATAATCAAGGCAATCACATTTACTGCTTGAATTTTTGAAGTGCCTAAGCATACAAGGCTCCAGCAGACAAACAACAGGTCTGCAAGCTGGAGGATGGAGCAAGTAAGACATCACATGAGGGCAGTTGTGAGTAGCAGCAGGTGAAGTGGGTATCAGCATTAACTTTTCTGACATTTATTTGTATTTCCTTTCCCTTCCAGGATCATTTTGCTCTCATCATTTTGAGTCAGACCTTCACAGATCAGACCAGGCAGACCCTGCTTAACACCCCCCTTCATATCAGCTTCTTCTGTAAGATGAACTGGTGGAGAAATGATTGCTTAGCTCAGTGTTCAGGGAAAACACAGCTACAAGATTGTATTGCACTGGGATGCTGCAGTGGCACAAGCCAGTTTCACGATGAGTAGATTGCTTTGCCAGCCAATTTTTCATCAATGCTTTATCTAGCTCAGTTAGCCTGAGTGCCAAACGCCCAAGTCTTCCCTGAGCTCCAAGCTCCTTTTCAGTCATGGCACTTGACCGTTTTTTCTTTATGGATTGTTAGTCAATCTGAACAGTGTTCCCAAATCCTAATTCATTTGCTACTCATTCCCTTATCACTGAAAAGCGTACGCATGCAAGACTGCAGCTTACACACATGTATTATGAGCAGCTAGAACATGTGTCGCTTCCTTTCAGTGCAAGGTTGGGCTAAACCTCAACTATGTCACTCCCTGCCTGCTACTGCTGCTTTTCATTGCTCCCATGATATTGTTCATTCTTTCTCACATCCTTCAGGGTATTCCTCATGTCTTGTTCCTTTTGCACCACTTCCCACTCCCTACACCCCCCTCTCAGCTCTCCTGCCCCACTGTCACAATTCCAAATTTCTTCTCCTCCATAACTCTCCTGCCACCGTGCCAGAGGTCACTACTGATACCCTTGCACGTTCCCACCTTTGCCCTGACATTCTCCCTTTGCAGCCCTCACTCTTCTCAGGAAGGCAGAGAGAGGGGAAAACACCACCTCTCATTTTAATACACAGCACAACCCCAGCTTGGTTTTAGATCAGGCTCTGGCAGAGCCAGAGCACTGGAGCTGCCTGGGATCACTGATGATCTCATCTTCCGCAAACCCTGAGCTTTTTTCTTGGTTCGTCCTCTTTAACCTTAGCACAACATTAAATGTTGAGCTGCTGCATCCTCCTGCAATTCAGCACTGACATTGCTTGCTCCTGCCTGGTTTCTCTTTGGTAATACAGCTACCTTCCCTCCTTCTGTAGGTAACTCCTTCTCTCTAGTGCTATCTCTACATGTGCACTTGCCTACTGTAGCCTTCTAATCCCCTTTTTTGAAATGAAACCATAAGTGGTCCCTCCTGGACTGCAGCAATACCTGGAAACTGCTGCTATCATAGATGGGGGTGCTCCCAGCCTTTATCACTCCTGATGATGGTACCCAGTAAAGCCTAGGACACTCTCATGATTTGCGGGGTTTGGCTACAGCCAAGGAAACAGCAGCAGGGCTTCCAGTTTGGCTGACTCGTAACTGCCCTATTCCTCCTTAATTTTGTGCTTGAGCTGATGCTTCTCTCCCTAGGAATATGCAAGTCAGCAGCAACAGAGGCACATGCAGCAGCCAAGCCTTTTCTCTAGGCTACAACTAGAAGGATCCTAGCAACAGAGTTTCTAGTGCTTGAGCTGGGTTGCAAGTGTCACAAGCCATGGGGCATTCATCGGCTTAACACCTTCACAGGCACAAAGCTCTTCAAAGTATTTCATCCCTTTGGTCCTCCATAAGCCTCCAGCATTTCTACAGTCTTAAAGTAAATCCTCTCCATCCCTGGGACAGAAACTTTTCCTATTGTCATAAATTCCTTTCAGGCTCCCCCCCCACCGACTTCTTCCTAAGTCAAACAACCCATAATCGTCACTTTTAGTCTTTTCTGCTGAAAAAACAAACCCAAACCCACAAATCCTCAATCCTTCCAGATCTTTTGTCATTTCCCTTGTTTCCTCTTTCACTGTTTTTTGAATATCATTCTTCCCAGAATCCCCCAAAGCTCAGAGTACTCAACATATAGTGACCCCAACCCCATAGAAACAAGTACTACATGCCGGGCCTACAGTATGAAGTCTTGCTGCACACCTAAAAACAAACTCCCTAAAGCAGGAACCACCTTATCTTCTTACGTTCATACAGGGTCTACCCACAACTAGCTCCTGATCCTCCTACATAACAGTAAGAACAAGGTGCTCTGAACTGCACATTTTATGAAGCTTTTATGGTTTGTGTCTTAACCCTCCAAGCGTTCAGAAGGAGGTCTCTGCCCCAGTGCTCCCTTTCCTAGAGAGGGCTGCAGGGAATGAGACACAAACTGCTGCTCACAAAACTACTCTCTTCAACCTCTCTGGGTCTGCTCATCTTCCTTACAACTTACAACACATCTCAGGTCAACTTTGCCTACAACTCTATGCACTCTGCATCATACCACAATGTTTTACTTCTTCCCTACGTTACCAATATCTTCTCAACAACTTACCACCTCGCTGGCTTAAGCCCATTCTTTTTGTTCCCACCAGTGCACCTTACTCAGGATAGCAGGTCCTACCAGCATGGCAAGCCACAGCAGCCACTATGGCTAGTCCTGCACCGGACAAGTGCTGGGTGACTATCTGGCATGGCCAGTCGACTGGCCAGGCAGTTGCTCCCTTTCAGTGTCTGTTAGACCAAGCAGAAGAGTTGAAGCCTCTGCTTTGCCCATCCTTCCTTTAGTGAGGGCACCAGTAGAATCGCTGTTCTCCATCCACCCATCTCAGGTTATGAGACTGAAATTCTTAATAGGGGCCATTGATCGCCTCTGCTTCATTTCCTTAGGAAAGAGAGCTAAAAATAACAATAGTAACAGCATTAACAGTGCAGCCCAAGACTGCACTGTACCTTTCTTCTGATAACATTCAGTTGTAACTTCATATCTAATTTACTTACCGTTGTTACCTGTAGGACTCTATAAACACATGCTGTACCTCTGAAAGCTGTTCAGATGGGAAATGCTATTGAGTAGAGAAGCCTTACTGATCATTATTAGAGTTTCCCTGAGTCTCCCTTCCACTGCAACCTTCATCCACACTTTCCTCTTAGCCTGACCCATTTCCCTATTTTGCCTCGAGTCCCATTTCACTCGCACGTGTCCCCAATATCACTCTCACCGTTCACATCACACAAGGAAAAGCTATCATCTTTCCTGCACTCAAATAGCTTCACGAATCTTCAATTCATTTAAAAGAAACTAGTTTAACAATTCTCCTTTAAAACAATTCCGCTCTGACCTCTTTTCCATCCTTTTCTGCACTAAAAGTAAAACAACACTTCTGAAGATTGAGAGGCCAGGAGGAGAAGTGGCTCAGGAACAAGCCAATATGGCAAAAACCAAGAAGGTGCTACTCCTAATTATTACACCAATGATCTCTAAAGGACTTGCAATATAAGGCAGCTCCATTACTTAAAAATCCAGCAATATCAGCCAAATCAGGGAATTAATAAGCCACACATTGCATTTGGAAAGCACCATAGGAGCCAACCCAGACTTCTAGACAAGGCAGTTTTCAAGTTAGGCACAGCAAATGTGATGAAATAATCTTTAAAAGCAGAGTAGCTAAACAACTGGAAGAACATGCTGTGACAAAATCCATGGGTTTGGGGGTTTTTTAATACACTGAAGAAAATCACATCTTAAAACCCTCTGAATATTTTCAACATGACAAGGCAGTGAGTAAATGAAACTGGTCGATGTCTATACTCCAGCAGGATCAAAATCCTTACTATGGCAGTGAATTAATTTTGGGATGATAGGGATTCATTTCTAGGTTGCGTCACACGTTACTTAAACACACTTAATCTGGAAATGAGAACACCCAGCGAGTGACAAAATTGCAGACAACACCAAGTAATTTGAAGTAGCCAAGAGCAGAAGAAACAGGCAAGAGCCTGAGTGAGATCTAAGCAAACAGACAATGAGATAAGAAGTTTTATTCAGTGTGGGAAATGTAAGTAATACCTCTGAAGAGGGGAAAACTGTACATTATTCACACATCTTTCAGATTTATGAAACAACTGTCTTACCAAAGAAAGGAATCGAGATGGCAATAAGAACAGCTGAATGCTGAGCTCAGCTTACTGTGCAGCTGTGGCAAACACACCAACCATGATGTCAGAACACAGGAGGAACAGGATGAAGCGATACAAAGACTGTGCTGAGCCCTCTGTAATTCAGGTGGGGAAAGCACACAGATTATTATACGCAGTGCTGGTCACCACCTCAAAGGGAAAAAAAAAAGAGCAACCACCACACAGCTATGGAGAGCATGGGGAACATACAGCCATGACCATGACACTATACAACTCAGGAGGAAATACACCGACAGCTCTTTTAGATGGAGTACCATTCCGGGCTAAGACCATTCCCCATGTTCCTACCTTCTCCACTACATTTCAGGCAAAGCAGCCACTTGGATTTCCCCCCCGTATTACCCACACACACACACACCCCCACCAACACATTTCAGTTGTTTCTGGACTGATCTGCAAGAATCAATCTTGCATTAAATTTAACTCGTACGCTAACTCATAGCTAGAAACATCTCATTTTTTCAGTGGCTGATTCCCCCTTCCCTCCGCTGTTGCTATTATTGAATTCCCTACTTCTGTTATGTAAAATAATTTGTGCTATTGTGTTCAGAGAATACGGCTAGCACGGCACATAGCACACAAAATAAGATGATATTGTATCAGCTATCTGAAAATCTGTGCTTACAGCAGAGGAGAAACGCAGAGAGAAGGCACCTGCTGAAACATGGATTTCTGCGGAGGTACCTGGACTAGAGCAACAAGGTGGGCACTACCTCATAGCACTGCATATGCCACTCGACAGCAAGCAGACCAGGGGAGATAGCATGTGTGTATGGCAGATCCTCAGTCCCCACCATCCCAGGCAATGCTCATCAAGGAGCAGAGCAGACACACGCAGCAAAAGGGGTCCTCCATAGAATCATAGAATAGTTGGGGCTGGAAAGGACCTTAAAATCATCCAGTTCCAAACCCCCTGCCTTGGGCAGGGACACCTCACTCTAAACCATTCCACCCAAGGCCTCATCCAGCCTGGCCTTGAACACCACCAGGGATGGA
>JAVHNF010072240.1:0-13557 GCA_034783455.1 Micropsitta finschii
TCCTCCTTCTTGCCCTTCTTATAGACTGGCGTGACATTTGCCATCTTCCAATCCTCAGGCACCTCTCCTGTTTCCCATTCCACCATCTTGGTGCATCGCCAAAGCATGAACACCCTGGAAACAAGAAAAGCAAGTGAATTTGTATTATTTTGTCTACTGGAGCTTTTAGGGAGTCAAAGAAAATGCTTTTGTGAATGCCAACAGCTAGCTTTGTTATCTGTAGTCCTCTCCACTGGTCCTTATAAAGTATTGAAAGAGCAAAATGAAAACCAAAACAAACCCACATTACCCCATCTCACAGCAGTTCAGCTCCAGCCCACATCCCACAGACATTTGGATTACTGCTGTGAATCAAGTGTGTTGGTGCTGCCCAGGCATCACCCACTGCATGGCTCCTTCAACACGGGGCCAACCCACAGCTCAGAACCTCCATCCCCTGGGGATGCGGGGGAAACACAAGGGAGTGAAGGTGATCAGGAGCCACACTCACCATTTCTCAGGACAACCCTATCCCCATACTCCTTCTCCTGCAGGTATTCTGCAAACATTGGGCTCTGTGTTGATAGCAAAGGCACAGGAGGAGCCTTCCCTGCCATCCCATCAGCGGTGCACAAGATCCCCCTGACAGCAGCATGGGTGCAAGTGCATTTGGGGCAGCACAGGGCACTCACACCCCCCTCAGAGCAGCCTCCTGGGCCACCAGCTGAGCCACAGCAGACTCCCCACATGCAGTGCTCCCAGGAGTCTCATCACATCCAACCCCTCACTTCCACTTCCACCTTAGTTGGTTCATAACAAACTCAAGTGTCTGGGGTGATTTAGGCTAAGCCATTTTGTTTCACAGCTGGAGTGGAGGAAGAGCAGGCATGTGCTCAATGACCCTGCTTCCACCAAGAGGAGAAACCTCTGCCCTGCAAGATGCTTCCTATGTCCAATACCACAAATGCCAGCAAGCTCAAAGATGGACCTGATGAACTCCCATTCCAATCCCTCTGCACTGCTGGAAGAGGTAAATAACATCAGGAGTAAAGTTAATCCCAGGAAGAAGGAAGGGATGAGGAGAAGGTGGGTTTAATATTCGGGTTTTTATTTTCTCATTATCCTGCTCTGCTTTGATTGGTAATAAGTTAAGCTAATTTCTTCAAGTCAGGTTTTACCTGATAGTAACTGGTGAATGAGCTCTCCCTGTCTTATCTCAACCCACAAACCATTTGTTATACTTTTCTCCCACTGTCTAGTTGAGGGGGAGTACAGAGCAGCTTTGGTGGGCACCTGCCATGCGGCCAGGGTCAACCCACCACAGATGCATAGCACAGGTTCTATTTGAGATTTAACAGGTGCCAGCAGCAGCTCAGAGCTCTCCTACATCAGGATAAGCAGCAAACACCTCCATCCTGCTTCTGAAATTGTCTGAACAAAATAACCTTTAAAAAAGGTTATTTAAAAAATAACAAAAATAATTGTCTGAACAAAATTACCTTTGCACTGGGACCACATTTCTGTTATGGCTGCAGAGTATCACAGTCATCTGTTTCTGAAATTTCTTCCTGCAAGGAATGTGAACCACTTGGAAATGCTAGCGGCTTTCCTACACGGATGCAGGCAGGGAAGCCGAGACACCAGGCAACCGCAGCCTCTCAGGAAAGAATCTGCAATGAAAAATGACGGCTTTCCCTCCCAGCAGGAGTAACTTTAAACTGGAAGAGGCTCTAGACCCACATTCTGCACTGCTGTCACTTGCTCCAAGCACAGATCTCAGAGCACAGAGTTGCCAGATAAGGGCTGTACCTACACATTAGGACTCTTTCTAAAGCATGCCAGTCAATGAAGTGACTCAGCAGGAGCCTAGCTGGGCTGGTGGACAAAAGGGAGGGCGCAGGGAAAAACTGTGACAAATTGAAAATTCAACATGGATTGCATAACGGCATGAATAATTCCTTTCAAGCCAAACGGGATTCCCACAAAAGAGGTAGTTTGCTGCAGTCCCTCAGCTCCACTTAATGAAAGAACCCTCAGACAGTTAAGAGGTTTATTGACTTGGGGGGGGTGGGGTGGTGGTGGTTGGATTTCTGTTGTTTGTTGGGTTTTGTTTAGTTTGTGTTGGTGCTTGGTTTTGCCTTTTTGTTTTTTATTGCTTTTTATTGCCCCCCCAGAAGATCAGTTTCATCTTACAGCCTGCATCAGCAGAGAATAGATGGGAAAATCAACCAAACAGGCAACACTAGAGACAGATTTCCCTGGCTGGTTAAGAAACTTGCTCATAATGGCAAGGATGCTCGTTCCCTTCTGCTAGAGACAATTTTTAATTAATGAAAACAATATAAGAGTTATTCATGGGGAAGAGGAAGATCTGCTAACAAATATTTTCTATAAAACAGAGACTTCTGAAAGTGTGGGATCACATCCCAACAAGAAAGATGAATTGGAGAAATGAAGACGAGAAGGCTGGAAAAGCAGGATAAAACCAGTAAGATTTACTTAAGTTATTGAGGGCCATGTCCAGAAGTTGGGAAGCCCCATATCTCAAGCTACAGGATGCAAACCTGGAACTACCTAACAGGAGTAATTGCCCTCTTCCCTGCATTTCTCAGCTGCCATGGCAGGGTTAAGCTTTTTCTATGTGCAAAATCTAACCCTGCAAGGATCTCTTCTGGCCACATTGCCCGCAAGAGATACTGGTCCCACTGTATTACCATACAACCCTAAAAGCACCCAAACTGACTTAGACCAAAAGCCTATTTCTGCTCTGTATCCTGCCTCCTGCCAGGGCTAACAGATGCACAGGAGGGTGTCCACACCCTGCAAAATCAACAGCCACCCCAAACCCCTGGGGCTGACAGGATCCTCTCAGCAACAGCCAAATGACCCTTCTTTAAAGGCAGCAGTCCCCAAGAGGAGAGGAGAGGGTGTCCAAAGTATTTCACCTGGTGAGAATAGGGAACTGGGGGGCAGAAGGGGGAAGAGGCCATCCCTGAATTGAGGCAAGACCTTATCACTCTGTACAACTACCTGAAAGGAGGTTGTAGAGAGGTGGGTGTTGGTCTCTTCTCCCAAGAAACAAGTCATAAGACAATAAGAAATGGGCTCCAGTTGTGCCAGGGAACATTTAGATTGGATATTACAAAAATGTCCTTTACCAAAAGGATTATCAAGCATTGGAACAGGCTGCACAGGGAAGTGGTTGAGTCACCATCCCTGGAGACATTTAGAAGATGTATACCCTGCATGGTGCTTAGGGACATTGGTCAGTGGTGGACTTGGCAGTGTTAGATTTATGATTGAACTCAACAGTTTTAAGGGTCTTTTCCACGACCCTTCTATGCAAAAGGGTCGATTCTATGATTTTGATGCAGAAAGTACATTGTTTCCCAAAGGGAGAGCCAGCCATCTCAGAAGCAGTGCTACCCATGACTGCATTCTTGGTCACAAGCACCCTCATAGATGCCCTGATGTCTAACATGGTAGCTGAACCCGCACTATAGCCTTTCCTCTCCAAGCAGGCACTAGCAGAGCCTTTCCTCTCGTACCTGGCCAGTGATTTCCACCAAATTTTCAGGAAGGAAATCATTGGTCAGACCTGTGCACCATCCCACCTGCAGGGAGCTGTGCAACCGATAAAAATAATAGTGGGAAAGGGAAAACCTTTATAGAAATCAGGCTAAAATGCATTCCCTCCAGTGGGATCTTTAGGAGCCAAGCCCACTGGCTTTGGAGCTCCTTCCTTGAATCCCACATCAAATTTTACACTGTTCGCCTAAAACCAGATCCCCAACTCTGCCAAACCCTCATAATCCATCAGCTTCAAGGCCAGGACTGCAGCCCACTCCTCAAGTTCTTGCTCCCCTCTCTCAGACAGCCCCAGCTTCTCTTCCTTTTCCATGAAGACCAGTCCCACACTGCTTATTCACCATTTTATATCTCCACCCCAGTCCCCCTTCCTCCTTCGTTTTGTTTCCCACATGAACTTAATGAGTCCTAACTCCCATCCCAGCCAAATCCAGGTCCTGTTTTGTTCAGGAGAGACTAGATGTCTATCATGAGCTCCAGGACCAGGCATGAAGACCAGAGAAAGGGACAGGACGGCAGGTTGGGTGTTTTGGAGGCTGCTGCTCACTGGGAGAGTGAGAGAACACCATTCCTTTTTTCCCTACTTGTGTCTCTATTTGAGGGTAGGGATGCATGAAAAGGGTTCAGGACTGCCTCTTTCTTTAGCCCCTTGGTTAGCAAAACCAATTTTGCAGCTTGGTGCTTCACATCAGCTCAGGATGGCTCTGAGCACCCACACTGCTACCAGGAAACGCTGCTCCACGTGCTCCCACCCCACTCAAGACATTTCTCACATGACATAGCCCAGCTTCTCCACCCTCCTGTCCAGCTCAACTGGGTCAAAAGCAGCAAAACCCATGGTCTGACCCCCAGCAGCTGTGCTGCACAAGCGCTGACTCAGGCATGAGCAACACCAGCGCCAGGGCATTGCCTGCCCTTGGCATCCAGGGCCCAGACAGCCCGCAGCCTCAGCCCAGAACACACTCTGCCCCAGTGAATCACACACCAATCCTGGCAAGTCCTTTCAAGACCCATCAGTCACCAGAGGGGAAAAAAAATATTACATGCACACAAAGTAATTAGAGGTGTAACCTTCTCCCCTCCCTCTGTGCAGGCTTAATGCTCTCTTTGTCCGGGCATGTTTGCCTCACTAAGTCCTGCCTCGGGACAGCTTTCTTGACAGAAAACAAAGGTTAATTAATAAAACAAAAAGAAAAAACACAAGGAGAAACCCCTCATTAGAATGGTCACCCTCTCAGCATGGCTCTCTACCCTGACTGGTCCTTCCTGGAAACAGAGAACTGACCCATGGCTGTGACCCCTCCAAAAAAGCCAAATCACACATAGCCAGCTCAGGACTGTCTCCAGCAGTGGAGGGATGGGAAACCAGCCCATGGAGCAGACCCAAGACACAGCAAGGTGCAAACCTGATGTTTGTTAATGCATCTCACTCACTGAAATACCAGTCTCCCTGACCATTTGTCTCCAGTGAAACTGAAACCTTCCCCTGGTAGCTTGGTGGCATACGTCCTGTGACCTACTGTAGCTTTGCTACTCCTTGCACCAACAGCTCTTGGGAGTACATTACAGAAGATGGGGTATCAGCTGCCAAAGATACTCAGCTCGATCCCTCTTTATCTGAGAAACTGAAACCACAGCAAACCTCACTTCCAGTTTACCACCAGCATTATCAAATGCTTCACGCCCCCAATGGAAGTCTCTTATTATAGCATAGACATAAGAAACACAGGTAGAAGTCTGCTTCAAACCTGTACTGTGCAAGTGCAAAAACATCTCTCCCACGTACTCATCCAGTTTACCTTGGATACACATAAGCACTTCTGATCCTGGTAGTTAGAGAGGTGGTGAAAGCACACACGCACGTGCATGCCCACCAGCCAGCTCATTAAATCTAATTAGACAGTCTTCCACGGGGAATTTTGAAATGCATATCCAGCAATTGCTGTGCACTGCTCTTTCCTCAACCCTCTGGATGTATGAGCATGATTACTCATCACATGAAAAATAAAAACCAATGTGAAACTTAAGGGACCTACCATACTTGAAATTAACAGAGGTGCACTGTAGTTTAATCAGAGGCTTCCTACTTAGAGACAAGTATGGTGGCAACAATACAGAGAAGGAACACCCAAGCCTCAGGTTGAGATCCAAATGTCTCCAAGAAATTGAGTATCCAGCATACCAGAAGTTTTCCTTGATGACTTTATAGAGAATTTACTCTGTTGACATTCTGGTGTATAAGATGTGAAGCCAACACATGTGCACCATGAATACAACTCAGCCAAAGTACAAGGGACTGAATTTTGAGGGCTCAGAGAAAATTAAAATATCCTCTTCATGAGCTTCCAGTACAGGAAAATTGTGACCTCAGACCCGATATATCACGTATAGGATATATATATATATATATATAGGATATACATATAGGATATATATAGAGGATATATGAGGATTAAGCACTAAAGTGGAGCATCTAATGCCTTCCCTAAACTGTTTTCCATCCCCAGCTGTGCCAACACTACCAAGCAGGGGTAGTTATTGCCAGCTCCAGGGACATTCTCTGTGCTCAGGATGGATGTCCTTTAAAACTTCTGTTTCACTGCATCAGTTCACAAAACAGAAACCCTAAACTGGCTTGAGGGTTTACACAGGGGGAGGGAGCTTAATCTGAATTTGCTTTCACAGTAAAGTAGCTAAACAGTGTTAAATATGCCAACACAATACAGAGCATCCCTCCTTTGAGCTTGCCTTCTTATTGCAGGGAGAATTCTGCTTACTTTGAAAAAGAAGCATTTAAATTCTGAATAAGTATACTGCATTAAACCTTCTATAGATAAAACTAATCCAAACTATATACACATCATTAATTCCTGAGAGTCCCTGGGCACCCAGACCCAGCAGCCTTCCATCATGCCTAACACAGCAGATCCCAGATGGGTTTGGTGAACTCCTGGTTTTCTGGCTGATGTGAAAGCACCCCAGCAGGTTTGCTAAGGAGATGCCAACAGCATTGCTCATCTGCAGCAGCCTATGGATGGTACTGAGGAGACAAAAAAAAAAAAAAGCATCTCTTCTTAAGCCCATCATTTCTCTAAGCTATGTTCTTTGTTAGGGTGATGTGTCACCTAGAACTTTCTACTGAAACCAGAGAAATGGTGTCCATTGAAACCATTTATACACATGTAAAATATATAAAAAAATATGTATTCTGCATTGCAGGGGTCTTAGTCTGGTGTCTCCATGTCCAAGTCTGAGCAACCAAACACATGCATGGAAAGGCTCCCACTGACCTTTTGGGAGCTGGATATATCATTCACATAGATGCACTCACACAGGGCACAACTAGTTAAGCATAAGGCTGGTATGTTCAGTGAATTTGCAAGCTTGGCTAGTGAAGCCAAAGGGGTTGAAATTTCCACAAATCAAGCAATTGCCAGTTTTTTCACCCTTGCTCTGTCAGGTTTTAAAGACAAAAAAAAAGAAAAGAAAACAGATACACCAAAAGCTCCTGAAGTATGAAAAATCATGGAATACAATGGACTAAACCAACCATCACTCATTCATACGGGTGACATCTGCAGCATTTGCCTTTTGTTTTTCTTGCTGGTTAAGTATCTAACACGTTCCTACCGTTTTTCTTGCTGGTTAAGTGGCATGCACACATATGGCTGCACAGACCAAGCTGTTCTGATTTTATGCTTATTCCAGTAATTCACCTTTTTCCAGACACTACAGTTTCAATTTAAAAAGCATCAGAAAAGAACTTCAAACTGCAGTATATAAAGCTAGAGAACAGCTCACTGTCAAAACACGACAAAACCCCTAAATATGTTTTTACCAGTAAGACATTTCAGAAGATCAAGATTTCAGTGAAGTGATACAGCCAGTAAGTGACAGAAGGAAACTGTACTTAAAAAAACAACCAGAAACTAAACCAAACTGCTTTCCATAATTTGTTGTGACCCTGCATTAGATGACCTTTTATTGTGGATCATGATCAGAGACAGCAGTGACATTTTCAACTTTTTTCCCATTTTGGTCTGCAAACTTTGCATAGCAGCAATAACTAAAAAGAAAACCTGTAAAAATTGAGACACAATGCAACCAAAGGCTTGGCTGTATTAGAGCTGGCTTTGATCTATAAATGTGTTCTTTCTGCAAGAAAGCTAAAAGAAAAGATAACAAGACATTTACTCTGACTACTGGAAATTGCAGATATTAGCCCTAGATTATATCCTGTTAAAAACAAAAGCTATGGGAGAGGAAAAACTTTTTAAAGTATTAAAGTCACAACAGCTTCACAGAGACAGAGAGAAGCAACTTGAATATAAATAAGCGTCCAAAATAGGTCAGCACTCTCTTCTTGGCCACAGAAGTTTGATACTTTTCACTAGAGGTTAGCCTGGATGGTGGAGGCACACACACCACAGGGACAGAGGCTGAGCCCACACGCAGCTCTGAGCTTGAAGTGAGCTCCAGTACCCCAACCACGGTGCCATAGTGAAAGCCAAGGTCTCACACATGGAACATCACCAGGCACACTCAAGGCAACCGCCACACACTCTGCAGCAGTACCTGTTTCCCCTGACTGTATGGACTTCCAGTACAACATCAGTCCAGCTCCAGGAGGGGTTTGAAATGCTGTGTCCACAGCCAGTTTTGAGTTTATCAAGCAAGAAACATGGTAAGAGACAAAGGGGTTTCCACGACCCCCACCAAGAACCAACAGCTCCATGCTTTCAGCCCAGAGCATCCTAGCCATACCCTGGCAAGAAGCAGCTCTTTGTGCCAGGGCAGAATTGGGCCCTGCACAATCCAGTAGACAAAGCCATTAGCTCCCCACCAGAGATTACAGCACCTTAAACCAAAGCAGAGGGCAGTTTTAGACTCAAAAATCAGGACACAAGGTACAGAGCGTGCATCTCAGCTGTTCTGCCATTGCTTCCACAGGGGAGGCTGGTGAGAGCAGTAAGGTCTGGCTGCAGAAGAGCCACAGGTTCTCTCTTTTGTTTTTTAAAAGGAAAAAAGTGAACAAGTTATTTCTACAGCACTGAGCAGCAAGCCTGCCAGTCCAGCCTCAGCAGCATTCCTGCCTAGCTCGGCTTGTTTACCACCAATAAAAAGCCCATTAGTTGCACAATGCGCCTGTTAAAAATAACTAAAAAAAAAAAAATCATTACTGGCAAATTAGTAAGACATCAGGACACACAGACACCTCTGCGTGGTGTTATGGAACCACAGAGGAGTCAGACTTCCCTCAGGAAATTTTCCCAAGGAAGATGAGCCCAAAGATTTCTCTACCTTTGAGTGGACCCAGCTAATTTGACAGGTTCAGGACCAAAATACAGCAGTCACCCAGCCAGCCAACACAGGGTTTCAAATCAAGTGACTTCCAGAGAAAGTAAACTGATCAGGCTCAGAGGCTGCTGCTCTGTGCTAAGGAGAGCACAAAGTCCGCCTTGCACAGGGGCAGCCCATGGAAGAGGCTGCCGTGCTCTGGGGCTTCCGCAGATATTGACACTATGGTGCAGGATCTCATACAGCAGTAGCAACAGGTGCTGACTCAGCACAGCCCCATCCCTGGCCCAGGGACAATGACCTAAATTTTCCCCATCTATTTTAACATAACTGCTGTAAAAAAATACCCAGCTCCCAGCCCAGTTCCTGACCAAATGAAACACAAAACTTAGCACTCAGCCTTGCCACCTGCCATACACACCACTATGCTCCAGCTAGGGAGCTCACAGCAGCACAACTCAGACCTTGCAGACACAGCTTAGAGTACCTTTTCTGATCACTGCTCCCAAACTTGTGCAATTCAGGGGTCACTCTGAAGTTGACCCCCGGGTTCACGCAGGCAGTGGAAAGAGTGGAGTTACTACCCAGCTTCCCACAACTTTCTTGAGCACCCAGAGCCAAGGACACAAAGGCAGATACAGACCAAGTTCAGGAAGCTGCTACCCTGTGGGTTGTAGGCAGAGGAGCTGAAGCTTTTTACAATACTGTTCCTCTCAGCAAACCCCTCTAAGGACTGAGCACCCCCAGGAACTGCTCTAAACTTAAGAGCAATATTGCTTTTCCTCCTGAGCCCAACCAACTTACTTGGAGGCTGCCCAGATGAACAGCCCAAATCCCTACATCTCTGCCCAACCCACCATTATCTAGTTAGCGAAAACCTGAAGCTACCACTTTGCAAGGATGCAGCCTAACTTTGTTCACGTTCTCTCCCCGCAACAGGGGGTGTCTGTGACTCTTCTGCAATTTGTGTGTTTCCATGAGCACCCATAGCCCCTTCCACAAGCCCAGCCCTACCTTTCCACGGTCCCTTGAGAAAAAACTCCTTTGAGAATATGCCCAGCAGAGATACTCATTGAATACACTGCATTTTTGAAATAAGATGAGGATCCCCTTCTGCTAATGAGATAATAAGAGAGGATTTCAAAAGCAGCTGCAAATATCCAAGGCAGTGATTGAGACTGACCTTTTCAAAGGAGAAAGCTCTCTTCCCGTGCTCACACAAGAAAGCAAATGTATTTTTCAGACATGCAATTGATCCTCCAGATTTGTAAGAATGAAAATGGGGTCACAAAAGCAGGTGAGCAAGTGCTGGGCTAAAGCTTAGCTGAAAGTATAATCTCTGGATATAAGAAATAAAGATACCCATCAGCAGACAGGGTCTACAGTATCTTCATATCTAGTGCTAGTAACAACTCTTCTACAGAACCCTGAACACTGAAAATTCCCAAGCAAGACCCAAATGCCATGTCAGAAGCACTCACTATCCTCAGATTGGAGAACAACAGTTGCACAAACCACACTAAGAGACTCACACCCAGGAGAAGAAGGGGTTCTCTCAGCCTGGGAAGGAGAAACAAACAGCAGATCCCCCTCCCACTTACCATTTAAAGTCAGGTAAGACTTGATGGAGACAACAGAGGGATTAAGAGCTACAATCAGATTAGCAGCCCATGTTTTGGCAGGGATGATGAAAATGCTCACCTGCTTCAGCTATGATCATCTCCAGCTGGAAATGGATGAGAGGCACTCCCCTGTATTCCTAAATAGGGTCTCTATTCCTAAACCAGTGAGGTTATATTGGGGTATATTTTGGCCTGTCAAAGTCCCTACCAGTTATGGTTTTTAGCAAACAGCAAAGGAGCTTCTTCAAACTGAGCCATCAAACTGCAGTGTGCTTTGAATGCCATGCAGGGATAGAGGTGGATGTGACATGTGACTTAGTGATATGTCAGAACAAGGCACAGCAGAGCTTTGCTGGACCACTCTCCTCATGGAGACCTCATCAGCCATGCTCCTGCTGAGGTGCCATCACCTTCAACCCCACAAGAATTCTATATTCCCACATCATTTTAACTAAGTAGCTTATGCCAGAGGTTCTCCAGATGCTACCTCCCTCCTGAGGGTGTTTAAAATCACACCAAAGCCATGATGGCCAGTGACCCACTCCACTCTCCTCCCTGCAGCATAGAAAGCATCCAAAACGATTTCAGGGATGATGACCCGAGGGGTGACTCCAGTCCAGCAGATTTCATGCCAGACGGAGTATCGTATCATCTGCGCTGCTGTAACGTGAGGCCGGCAAGGTACCGTCAGCACTGCCGCGGCAAGGCAGCGTGCCAGCACAAACACTGTGTCGGGTGCTCTGGCTGGTTCCACAGCAACACAACCATATCCTCGGGCCAGATCCAGACCACAGCCTGCCAGCCAAGCCGGACACACGCGTCTCCGGTGCCGACAGCCATGGAAACAGAGCTTTGGCTTGTACTGGTTAAGCCATTTTTGGGTGCAGGGCTGTCCCCTGAGCCCGCACAGGGGAAGTGGAAGTGCAAGCCCTGGGAGTTTGCAATAAAGGAGATCTGTGTGGCTGGTGAGTGCAAGGTCTCCTGGGAATGGCCCTTTTACTGGGCTCCAGATGCTGTGGAGTGATTGCTTATATGAAGGCGGGGGAGGCCTCTTTACTGTTTCTCATTTCCTCCTTTTTTGCTTTCCCCCCCTGATTTCCTGGTTTTGTTCAGAAGCACAAGAGAGTCATTCATCATTTTTCTTCCAGCACAAGGAACCCTCTCACCTCCCCCTCACCCCTAAATCCCTCCCCACCAGAAAAGGGCACACGTTCACCAGCCAAAAAGGCTCGCAGCAGGGAAGGCAAAGCTCCCCTGCTCCTGCAAACAGCTCCGGCACAAAGGGCCACATTCTCAGCTGGGTTCTATGGGTGCTAGCCCCCAAAGGGTGAAGGGCAAAACTCAACAGCAGCAGAAATGCTAAGTCAGAAAACGGATATCAGCAGAGGAGGAAAGCAATTTGCACTGGTTTGAATTACAGGTGATGCAAAGCAGAGAGGAATTTGCATGCTGAGGAGACAGCACCGCAGGTAACTGGAAAGAAAGAGCTAAGAGATGAAGGTCTGCAATATGTCTCAGCCTGAGTGCTCTGATGGTCACTCGATTCACTGAAACCCAGGAAATCTTCCATTGCAGAGCTGTCCCCTGCGCTCCTTTGGAAACTGGACAGGTACTGGTCCAAGTGCAGTCCAGGTGCTGGACTTGCACTGCTCTACGTGACAGCAAACCATCAGCCCCAGCTTTGGAATGGGCTTCCAGGAAAACCCTGTTCAGCTTGCAGGAGGGGGGAAAAGGGCTAGCTACAGATGCAGACATTTAACCCATCTGCAGGATCAATGACATCCCCAGGAAAACTTCACTGTAGGGCTTTCCTGCAAAGGCCACTTGGGTTCACAATCACTCCAATTCCTTCCATGGCTTCTTTATGGCCTCTCCTTGCCTCATCTTGGATGGACAGTGCCATGACTAAAACCTCTCAGTACAGCTGCAACAGAGAAAAGCAGCTCTCTCCAAATGCCCTCGAGGAGACTGAGTAGGGGTACCCAAAGTAGTCCAAATTCTTTTATAAAGCAACTGAATGTTAGCATGAAGACCAGGACAGTGCAAACACCTGGAGTCTGTTTTGGGCTTTATGGTTTGGCTGTTGACCTGGAAAAAAGGAAATAAAACTGGACATACAGAAAATGCTATGGGTTTTGGTTTTGTTTGGGTTTAATCACAGCAATAACAGCAACCAAGTCAAAAGATCTGCTTATGGTCAAACCCAAGGTTTCTTTTTGGTCATTTTAGAAGGAAAAGAAATGGAAGATCATGGTCAGTATTGGGGCTAGTTGGGTGGAGGGGAGCCTCTGTACCAGCAGCTCCACCGAGGGAGTACATTTATGGCACAATTTCAGCAAGAATTGTATGGGCAATGAAGACACAAGCCACCATTTGGGACTAAACTCTTCCACAGCCACTGAGCCAGAGATCCTGGGGTCCTCCAGCTACTGCTCATAGTTCGGGCAAAGGAAGTGTCTGAGGCCACTTTTTGCACATCTTGGGTCGCTGTGAACTGGTGGCATGCTGCATGGGGCCTCTTTTGACAGTCTGGCTATTCATTCCCTTTGCTTTCTTTAAAAATGCTCAAATGGTAAAATCTTTAGCTGCTGTTCTACCTCAATATCTTTGCAAACTTGTTTGGAAGCCCTTTTATGCTCTAAAGGAGTGACGCCAGTATTTCAAAGTTACCTGAATAAAACCTTAGACTCCGCTCTTTTTTCCTTTTTTTTTTTTTTTTTTCTTTTTTTCTTTTTTTTTTTTTTTTTATTTAATGGTTTGGCAGCCAAACCAAAAGGATCAGCCCCAAGCAGGAACCAACACGCGGGCTCCATTGTGCTCCAAACCCAGCCTGTCACCTCCAGAGTTCCCAGACGTGCTCATGCAGAGCTCTGTGCCTGACCCTCCCACCCTGGCAAGATAGCCCCTGACGGCTCCTCTCTCTGGAGCCACCGGCAGGTTTCAGCAGGTCTCCACCGAGCCAGACAGGTCAAGATGAGCCTCTCCGCACCCTGCTGACAATATGCAAAGTAAGCCTGACAGCCGGCACGGGGAGAGGTGAAGCCGGCAGAAACGCAGCAAGAGGAAACGG
>JAVHNF010072240.1:38049-50746 GCA_034783455.1 Micropsitta finschii
GAAGGAGCTGGACTAACAAGCTCTCCCCTGCCTTGCTGACATGGACACCCTGCCAAAGAAAATGCATGAAAATAGTAATAGAGATGGGCCACCACTGCCCGAGGCTGTGTATTCCTTCCACCTCAATAAAAGGTCCCCTGATGACTTCACAAAACTACCTTCTGAAGCCCCTCACCACAAGCAAACTGATGCTGTGCAAAGCAGAGTGTTTGTCTAGAGACTTCCAGAGGTCCCCTTCAGAGCTGGAAAAGGTTGGTCAGGGTCTGTTCTGGTCTAGTTTTTAATAACTCCAGGGATGGAGATCCCACAGCCTCTCTCCCTGTGAACTTATTTTCTTTTTATCTCTCCCATCAACTAGTCCCTGTTGCTCCTTCCATGGTGCCCCTCAAGAAGAGGCCTGTTCCATCCCTTATGAATCCTCCCTTCTGAAAGTCAAATACAGCAATTAACTGTTGCCCTCTCCAGCCCGCAGCACCTCCTCATCACTTGCAATCACACGCTAGTTATTAACCAGACCTTTTATTAAAGTTCCTGGTGTCTCACTCAGCAGTACAGCATGATTTTAGGTTTATAGCTCTTTGTCTATTTCCAAGAATATTTTACTGGCCTAATGTACAAAGCTACTTAAACCTTAAAATGAAGTCATCTCTGCTGCAGAATACAGCTTGCTAATTAACCCTTCACAGCATGAACACCAGCATAGCCCAATGAAAAGGCAGAGGGCTTTTAGGGAGATAACAGGAGAGATCCAGATCATGGGTTTGCCTGGACATCAGAGCTATAGGAGCCAAGCTCTATCATGTTGCTTTGAAAGCAAGCAGACATTAAAGACAAGGACACTCCCACTCAAATAAACTAAATGTGGATATTAAGTGCAGCCCCACTCTGCAAAGCAGCTCTATAAAAATGTCACTGTGGGACTTCCTGTTTATTGTCTCTCTTAGACTACAGATGAAATCCATCCCACCAAAAAAAGTTGTTTACTTGAATGCAGGTTCTCCTTCTTCATCCACCGGTTCTAATACAAACAGTCCAACTCTACGTCCCCAAACCTTATGCAACACCCTGGCTTTTGGGATATCCACCTAGCCAGAACCTGATAATCCACTTTCTTGCCCCATACTGGATCCATACTTCTCCTTCAGTATCTACCTTTCCTATGGGTCACTCTGTCTCACGGGCACTGCTGCTGTGGCTGCAGGGGAATATGGGGAGCAAACACAGGCCTTATCTTAAGCAATAAACCAGCTACTCACTTTCTTACCTGTGAGCTGGAGTAAAGCCTACTTACGTTCATTGCTGGGATTGTCCAGAAAAGCCTAAGAGAACCAGCTCTGTGCACTACAGGCATTCAAAGGCAAATGAGTAATTGACTTCCTACAGCATTTTTAACCCTCCCAGCCTGCAGCAAGTAACAGTCCAATCCGGACCCTTTGAAGGAAGCAAATACACAACTGGTGCTGGTTTTCCACAGTGTCTTTCGGGAGCTGAGCCACACTTTAAAGCACTTTGATGATAAGCACACACTAGTTTGTCCTGAGAACAAAGAGAGAGCACTCCCCCCCAAAAAGGGAGAATTATCTGCTTTGCTTCAAACTTGTTTGTTTTGAGGGTTTTAATTTTAATTTTCGTGTTAAACCACATCCAAGTCTAAGGGTGAACAGTGCACATCCCCAGAAAAAAATGGTCAGTTTTGATTAGGTCAGTTTTGTCCTGCAGCACATGGGACTGCCAGCTAAAACAGTAACAGGTAACAGTGTGAATGTATAGATGCACTATAGCTGTAAAGGAGAAGCAGGCACACTGAGCAATGCCTGTGCACACCCTGGGAGAACTGCTCCTTGCTTATAGCTGTCATGCTGGGGAAACAGCTGATTACTTTTCCAGGTAATCAGCTTTCAAGACTCCTGGGTTTGTGATCCAAAGTGGACCAAAAGAAGAGGAACGTGTTTTCCAAAACAGCAGGAGACAGACACGGAAAACAAAAAACATACAAAAAGTATCTAGCCACTTTAGTGAGGCTGAAAAAATAGCTAAAAACTTTGAATATAAAATCATGCCTGTACCAGTTCGGGTACCACTGTAGCAAAGAATAAAATATGGTGCTACCGGCCAGGAGAAATGGCAAGATGCAGCCAGGTGAAGAGGGGGAAAAAGGGCCGGATAATGTAATCTTGTCTGCTGAGAGCCCAGAGCAGTCCCTAGCTATCTTTCCTGAACAGTCTGCTGGGTCTGCTGCTCTGGGCTGACCTGAGGAGCACAGGAGGGGTGGCAGGACAGGGCTGCTTTCCCAGCTCTCTTGCTTGCCCTCTGCCGGGTGCCAGAAGCTCGGCGAGCACAGCCCCGTACTCGGAGCACCAGGGATAAAGTCAGCTCTTCTCCAGCCCACTGCTGCATTTCTATAGAGCTCATGTGCTGGGAACTGCACATGAAAAACACAGGAAAAGCTGAACTTAAGGCATGGCACAGCTAGAAACTGCAATGCATACAGGAAGGGATGGAGTGGGAGTTAAAAAAAAAAGAAAAAGCATCTTCCTCTGGTTACATGTACCTCTCTGAATTGCCCAATGTCTCAATGAAACAAGCTTTTTCTAGCTCAGATTATCAAGATTTGGGTGTCTGTCTTCCTGAAGGAGACAGGAGACACTGCTTTCTAGTGCTGTATTAACATGCCTGGAAGAACAAGAGGTGGATGTCAAGAGGGTACTGCCATCCTTCTTCCCAAGCAGGACTGCTCTGTCTCATGGAGAGGAGATGGGGGCACAGCTGGTGCTATGAGAAGACCTCGAGCTTTCAAATTCCTCCAGTGTCCTGGTTTCAGCTGGCATAGAGTTTATTTTCTTCTTAGTAGCTGATACAGTGCTGTGATTTGGGATTTAGTATGAGAATAATGTTGATAACTCACCGATGTTTTAGTTGTTGCTAAGTAGCACTTACTCAAAGTCAAGGACTTTTCAGTTTCCCATGCTCTGCCAGTGAGGAGGGGCACAAGAAGCTGGGAGGGAGCAGAGACAGGACATCTGACCCAAACTGGCTAAAGTGATATGCTGTACCTACCAAAGAATTTCATGCTCAGTATATAAACTAGGGGGCAGCTGGCCAGGAGGCACAGGTCTCTGCTTGGGATCAGGCTGGGCATTAGTCAGCAGGTGGTGAGGAATTGCAGTGCATCACTTGGTTTTGGGGGGCTTATTTCTCTCTTTGTTATGTCCCTTTTCATTAGTGTTGCTGTTATTATTGTTAATATTATTACTTCATTAAAAGTGTTAAACTGTTCGTATCTCAACCCACAGGTTTTACGTTCTTTCCGATTCTCCTCCCTGTCCCACTGGGTGGGAAAGGAGTGAGCAAGCGGCTGCATGGTACTTACTTGTTGGCTGGAGTTAAACCACAACATCCAGCCATTTGGCCACTGCAGAAACAACCTTGAGCCCCATGGCTTTTGTGGGCCAGCCCAACCAAGCAAAGCATAAACACAAAAGATCTCCTAGGAAATAGCTTCTGCTTCTCTTAATTCCATGGGACAGGTCAGGGCAGGGAGCTGCATAGGAGCCAGCCAGGATTCCTGTATACACACACCGCCAACAGCCTGCACACGAGCTCCCACGAAGCTTAAATCATGGTCTGTGAGAAAGCATCAGCTTCTCCAGACAAACTATTCACATAAAAAACCCCAGCAGTAATGACAAGCACCTGGAGAGGTTTGACAGCAAGCTCAGCACGATCCACACAGCACTGTGATATCCTCCCAGACAGGTAGAGTCTTTCTTAGGGCACTGCGCAGATCCCCCACTGCTAGTAATGCACTGGAAAACCCACCCTGGTGTTGCAGAGGCAGGACCCAACCATGTGGCTTCCTATACCCAACGCTGCTGCTTGCAAAATCACCACCACTGCTCTCTACACTCACTTTTCCCCCTCAAAAGCAAGTAGATGCTTCCACTCCAGCATGACAGTAACCTCTCGCACGAGGACAAAGGGTGTCACCACATGCACATTGCCATTTTGCCAATAAACACAGTCATTACTCAAAGAAGGGCAAAAGCACAGTGAACAGTATGAAGAGCTCGGTAAACCAGTTCACCATACTGGTCTGACTGGGAAGAACTGTGGTAGATCAGCCTGCCAAGCCCTCCACTGGAGTCATTCCAATTACCCAAGGCAGGCAGGGTAGCGCAGTTTGGCTGGGAAGCTGATGGGATGGGGCGTTTACAGGCAGCTGGACTTCCCCTGTGTCCAGACTGATTTGGGAGGCATTGTTGCACTCTGCGGCTCTCCCGAGACACCTGCCAGCATGGCAGTGGCCTCTGCTGTCCCCTGCAAAACCCAGCAGCCGGGGTGGAGGAGGCTGTGTGCATGATCCTGAGGAGAACCACTCTGCAGCTGGGCCTGGGTGCTGAGATGCTTTGGCTGGGGGTCAGGCAGTCTGACTGCAACCTCTGTGCCCAGCTCTGAGAGCACAGACAGACAAACCTGCGCCGCCACTGCTCTGTCCATGCCCCGTTCTGTACATAACTCATAGATCAGAGGCGACACGACTACTCTACCTGAGCTTGTCCCCAGAATGGGACTCATCTGCTAGCCACATTAGTTGCAAACGAACATTTGCCTCTCGTAAGGCCCAGAGCTCTGCAGCTGAGATCCAAGACTTAGTTCATGTGTTCTGGGTGATCAGAAACACTGCTCCAGTCCTGAGCAGACACACAGCGCCTGAGCCCTTTGGCAGGTCCTTCAAACATGAGCAGGTCAGAGCTTTGGGTATCTGCTTTCAAACCCGCTCTTGATCTGGCAGCATGGATGTCACAGCTGACTTGTGGCTGCCACTATCTAGTGTGAGCCCAGAAAGTTTAACAGGGCTGTGCTTCACACTGGGACAATAAAGCCAGCATCCTCTGGGACAGCAATGAACTGTCCCCAGAAAAGAACAGCTCTGCTGGTGTAACTGGACTGGGGACTAAGGCAAGCTAAAGCCACTCACAAATCCTATCACCCACCACCCCTGACCCGCATAGCTCTGCGGTAAAGTCTGTACCATTGCTCTGGCCAGAAACATTAGACATAACAAATGTATTTTTAAAACAAGGGGGAGGAACATTTTTCAGGCCTATGGGGTAGAGGCTGCTGGCTTGAACTGCAGGAGAAAGTTCAAGGTCAAATGCTCCTGCATGTAAACCAGCTCCTCTGGCAATGCTTTTCAGCAGTGCCAAGCATCAGTCCTGATTCTAACATCTTCCACACAAGTACCTCTCTGCTTGGGGCACACATATACTTCTGAAAAATATCGGGCTGAAAATCAGTTCTGTTCCTACTAGGTAAAGTCCTCAAGGTAAGGACAGGGTCTAAATAATACCTGAAAACCACATGACAGACAGCCAGCCAGGTGATGCTGCCTTTCTCACACCAAGATGAGGGTGCGCTGGCCTATGCTTCTCATTCAGAATCCCAAAGGAAGGTTTGGGCTTCATAATCCTTATCACCTCTTGCAAGACTGGGACAGGTGGACAAGCAGATCATACATCAGTAAAATGTAAAAGATCACATTTAAAGCACCTCTGACTCTTCACTGCAGCTTCATCCCACTAAGAAACCAACTTGAAAGACCCTGGGTCACTCTCAAGGGACACCTATCCAAAACTCCTTTCCAAACAGAGTGCCCAAAGCCTCAGTATTTGTAGTAGTTGTCCCAATGAACCAAAGGGCTATTTTGTGGACTGAGCTCCAGTCAGTTGACAAAAGCAAGAGCTAACACCAGACCAAAGTTCTACCTTGGGCCTCACTGCCAGCAGATATAGTTTTATGAGCTGGTTTTCTTGGGGTTTTTCAAGTATTTTACTCTCCCCCTCATTGGAAGAGAAGCAAATGGTTGAGCGTAGGGAAGGAAGTGATGAAGCCCACCCCATTCACAATGTTTTGTTGATCTCACTTACCTTCCCTAGCCTGAGCCACAGCAGATACTGCACAAGTTAGATTTGTAAGACAAAGTTGTCTCTTAAAATATGTTTAGTTGGAGATTTTGGTGAGCAGTATTTCCTGCAATGAAACCACCTGTTGTAGGTATGCTTCCTCCTCTGAAGAAATGTCCTTGTGTACAGCAGATTAATCACTGACCCCTGGGCACAGTGTTCCTTCATTTTTATTATAGTATTTTCAGAAAAAATACTGCATCAGGAAATTAACTGCTCTGCAGATGCTAAAAAATGTATCTTGTACTGCTCAAAGCAATCAGCACAGTCATTTTTCTGCTCTACCTATTTTCAGTTCCCTGCCACCCCTAAAAGAGATTGAGGAGGGTGCATAGTGGAGGTGCTGCAATTTTCTCCTGAGGTCTTTACCTGCTCTTTAATTCAGCTGAACCATCAACAGAATATTTTTCATGTGCCTGTCCAAAAGCAGTCCACCATTCAAGAGCTCACCTGTGACTTCAAAGCACCCATTAACTGCTTTCTTTATAGTGCCCCTCACTGCATAGGTATCCCTCATACTTCCCAAAGGCTTTGGGGAGGCAGTCACCCTGGGGTGGCACTTGGCAGGCTCTGGGCATGGCTGGGCACAGTTCCGCAGCAGGAGGGGGAAGCTCTGGACATCTCATGAGAACACGCCATCAGTGCGGCAGCATGCCAGAGTCAACACTCGTGCTGACCTTCAGCTGCAAGCAAGAAAATCCCATAACAGACACCGTGCCACAAACATCTGTGCTCTTGCTGCGGCCAGGTGGAATTACTGTAATGGGCTGCTAATTAGCCTACCCCTGAAACCGGTCCAGGGACAGCAGTGCTGGGGATTGTGCAGTGCAAGAGAAATGGTGGTTGCACTCTCTAGTGTGCTCCCCATCTGGGCAGCCCCCACCTGGGCTTTCAGTGGGTCACTTTCGGGCTTCTCAGATCAGCCAGAGTCACCCCATCTCCGATGAAGACCCTCATTCCAGGACTCTGCACTTGAAGGAGATCTGGTGTGCTGATCCATCCTCCAGACTGCCCACAGACACCTACCAGTGGCTGGCTGGTCCACAGGGAACAGATTCTCCTCTTGACAGCTCACCTTGCTCTGCAGACATAGCATAGATCTCCTTTTGCTGGCGGCTTGTGATGAGAGAGCTGCTCCTGGTGCCAGGTTCTCCTCTGCTGCCTGGCTGTATGCTGGGACGACTGGCTTCATATCCAAATTTTTCAAATATTTTGCTTTGTGGTTTTTCATGCAGTGCTCAAGCTATTTTGCAAAAGGTACCTTATAAATTGGCTCAATAAATACACATAAAACGCCATGTTTAATCCTTCCTTTCACATTCTTCTTTTCATTATTAAAATGTCCCCAACCAACTGACTCCTTCCCCACCCTGTGTTTAGACTGGTCCAGTCCAACTTGAAATACTTCCGTCTTCTACAGGAAGGCTGGGAAATTACTATTTTATTTCAAGGAAGCTTGTTTTGGAGTAAAATCAGGCCTTGTAAATGGTCAAAGCAAAGAATAGCTGTAAGGGCTATCACATCAGGTGCACAAATAACGACAGCACTGTGGTGTTTTCACACCAAGGGGCTCAGTATCCTACAACAAGACCTCCGTGCACCAGCCCTTCCTAATTGGGGCATCCTGAATGGGAAAAAGTACATACAAAAGAAAAAAAAATCTCAGGAACAGAGGTTAAAGGACACCCAGACATGGGTTGAGCAGTGTGGGTACAGCCCTGGGGACAGGCAGGACCTGCCCACACCAGTGGTGGGACTGTCTCCCTTGTATGGGACAAAAAGGTGCCTGACTGCAGTGAATGACTTCTAAAAGATGAATTCAGCCCCTCCAAAAACCAGGTCAGGTGGGCACTGGTCTGGAATTAACTTTAGAGGAAGATCCACCAAACCTGCTTTGGTTTCCTTGTCACCCTGGTGTTCTCATCATATTCAGCACCAGCGATGCTCAGCTGCCTAACTGTCTGATCTCATCTGCCTCCAGCTCCCATCTTCTCCTTGTGGCCCAGCTCTGCTCAGCACCAATGGACCATTTCTTGGCCCTCCATGCATTAAAGAAGTAATGGGACAAGCCAATAAGGAGAAGCAAAGGTCAAATTGTAATGGCAGTAGTTTAGCCTGCACTGGCCCATGCTCTGCACCTCATAGCATGCACCTCTGCATGTCCAGCAGCTGAGAGACGGAGAGAGACAGCAAAGTACCAGAAGAGCATTTTGTACATCACCAGTTAATACCTGCGTATTCAAGATTTCCCCTGCTACCAGGTGACAGAACCTCATCTGAAAAATGAGAATTAAGCTTGATTACCTGCATCACAGCTACAGGGCACAGTGGGAGACTCATGCCATCCATAGGGGCAGGAGGGCACCCTCATCCTACAGGGCTCTGGGTGACAAGCCCCGGAGGAAAACACAATATCCTTGATCTTTAAAAAGCACAAAGCTCCCATATAGGGTCCCATCAGTCAAGAGGTCAGAGCAGCTGAGAGACCACACTAGCCCACATTTTGTTCTGGAAGTCCTAACTCTGTGGTTTAACTTTCTTAAGATTCCTTTAAGGATCACAATGTTCTGGCCAAGAGACCTTTGGGACCTCTTGAGTAAACGTGGGCATTTCTTGTATTCATTACCAGTCTCTGGCTGCATTAATACCTTAGCTATTTCATCACAGGCCTCTCATGCCTGTTAATATGTCTTTTGGACTCATTTCAGCCCGCAAGCCTCTCAGTACCACAGTTTTGTTGAACAGCTTTGTCCTTTTTCAGAAGGAGCTGAGCACTGTGGTCTGGAGGTTAAAGCCCTGGAGGCCTGAACATGGGACAGCTGGCCTCCATCCCTGGCTCACTGCAGCCTGGGCACCCCATTTACCCTTTCCATCCCTCTAAGCCTGGTGGAGAAAACCAGCAGCAGCAGGGTGACCTCTCCTGTGGTGCTTGTGAGAGCAGGAATTACCTCTGCTCAGCAAAGTGTTCTCACTTCTTTGCTGATAACCCCAAAATATCATGGCAGCAGTGAGACCAGGCATGGTGCCAGCTCAGACAGCCACATCCAACACTGGTGAAGCTTTACTTGAAATCCTGAAAGGCAGATCAGGCTGTTTTGTCCAGTAAAAGAAAGGGATAAATCCACCTTTTGACACAACTCTAATTATTTAAAGATGGCCGCAGGCCNNNATGGAGCTTTGTCCTCAAGGTCTAAAATGGGAAAGACTTTAGAGTACTTTGTCATGGGATTTTTCTGGATTTTTCCTTGCAGAAATAGTTTGGTCCAGGGTCAGGGAGAGCTTGCAAGCAGAGCCAGAGAGAGCAAACCCAGGTTCATGTTCTTAACAAAAACCAAGCCTTAAGAAGTGGGCTTGGTGACAACCTCCAATGCACAGATGCACAGGGCAGATGAGGACCATAGCCCAGTCCCTGCTCCATGCATTCCTGATGGCTTTCCTGCCCATCTCCCAGGATGACCATCCTCACTCTCTTTCCCTTGGAGGTGCAGAAAATCTGGAGCTCATGTGCAACCTGGAGTTTCTCACCTCTGTGAGGGCCCGAACTCCAAGGCTTGAGTCACAGCAGTTGGCAACTAAAAGATTAGGGCTGGCCACCTTGGACTGGCAAGGTTGTGGCCCTACCACCAGGCTGTTTGAGAAGCACATTCCAGGCAGCTGGCTCTGGTGCCACCTAAGCATAGAGGCTTTCTTCCTCTTTAAGGCTTCTAACAGTGGTTTAATGAGCAAGCTGGTCAGAAAGAAAGGTTGTTAAAATGTTGTTCCTTTTCCCTGCTAAAAAATGTCATTATCCTCGACCTCTTTTCACATGTTTCTCAGGTTTAGGATGAAGAAATAAAACCTCCAAGGCTTCCAGCAAAGGCCCATAAATTTGTTTTAAAAGAAAATAACCTCAGAGTTGGGGTTATTTGGTCAGTTTCCCATGAAAAATCTAGGGAAAAAATCCTCAGCGAGACATGCCCTGGTGAAATGCTCCGTTTCACAAAAAGGACTGGTTTTTATCGTAGAAAAACAACTTCTGTAAGAAAATTAGAAGCACATCTGATGAGATAGTTCAGACAGGTTTGGTTCAATGGGAGCAACTGGATGTGGTATTCTTATATTCATACTCTGTCACACTCTTTCTGAAAGTGCCAGTAAAGGAACCTGCACCCTATAACCAGGTAACTAAATGAGATTGACAGATCTTTGCTCTTTTCATTATAGACAGGGATTTGTTGTTCTTGAAGGCCTTAATTCGTAGTATTCAACAGCTTAACAATTTCCCCACCCCTTCTGCTCATTAATTGCATCAATGAAAGGAATGCATTTGATTTATATCTATCTACGTCAAAAACCATCGCAAGTGACACTTTTTAATCGGAACAATATATTCAGCAGGAAGAGAAATGTCACAGTGCTTTCTAGCATGACAATAAACTGATAGGTCTTGGAATTTTTAAAACAGGAATAAGGTAAATTAATTCAAATTGTTCTTTCTTGTGCCAAGTCTGAATCTGATGCCTTGCCATATCTACTATAGAAGTGCAAATTGATGAGAGAGAAGCAATGAAAGATATGAACTTGTCACTTACTTTCCTGTTGCTCCAGACAGGATCTCAAACCATCTTGTCTGAAACAGCTGGATTCATGGCACACACATATTACCTAAAGAGAAATCCTTGAAGAAGGTCCCTTTTTCCCTCCGTTCCCCTCACCCTTCAAGGGAGCAAGTAGAGGTCTCTCCCAGCTGTGAACTGCAGGTGGTGACTTCAAGGACCTTACCTGTGGGCAGGAGAGTGAGGAAGGAGGAGCTGGAAAGGATATTGTCACTTCTGCAGGCAGATAGGCAGATGCAGATAAACTGGCTTATTGCTATCCAAAATGCACAGCACCCCTTCAAAAGAACTAGCTGACTATGCTTGTGCCTATCAGCAAGCCCACAAGATACCCAGACCTGCCTGAGTTTCTTCCCATGAATGTTGTTGCACAGGTCTGATCAGTGCAGACAGTTACACACCGGTGGCTCTGAAAACTTCATTTTGCCTAGAGGAGAAGCTGGCCAACTGAGCTTCCTGCCTGAAGCTTCAGATCAAACAGGAATGGAGAAAGAGAAGCCTGTCTTTTACCAGTGCCCTCTGCAGACAAGTTTGTTGAGCTGAGTGTTGGAGCTGTGACTGAAACATATTGGAATGAAAATGACTGAGAGCAAAAGATGGATGGGGACAACAAATTCAGAGATGTATCTTCAAATCTGAAAGTGTGACATGAGCCATTCAGCCCATCAATGACACAACTCCTGGGTGACTTGGTGAGGCAATGAGTATGCACATGGAAAAGAAAACAGATAGATGGGGACTTTTCAGCCTGACAGACTGCAGCATAATGCAGTCATGGTATAGCAGCAAAATTGGCCAAATTCAGCAGAGAAATAAGCTTGGTAGAAGAAATTGCCCATTGGCACCATGCACCAGCTGTGATGGCTTCCCCATCACTGCCAATTAAGAACAGTGGGTGGATATTTCCTTAAGAGACCTGCTCTTGCAGTCCTGAAAACTAGCGCTAGGACTGTTCAGGATACTGGATGATCAGCGTCCCCGTCATCTTACTTGAGCCACTGTTCAGCCAACTGCTGTGGACTAGTTGAGATGAGCAAGGTGATCAGCTCATCAGAATGAACTGATGACCTACACTGGGAGAGGACTCTGCGTCAGCACTGGGCTCCTGAACAATGCGGCTTGCTGGTCAGATATTTATCTCCCTCTGCCTAATCTATCAGCTCAGAAACCAGCCAGAAGACACCAAAACCATCACTCAGTCTGAGGTCTTGCACAAAACAGACCACAGAGCCTGCCCCAGTAATTCCTGCATGAATACACTGCAGTCCTCCTGAGCCACTGGGAATACAGGGCTGGAAACAATAGCTTTGGAAAAACAAATCAAACTTATAAAACAAAACAAAAAAAAAAAAAAAGGGGGGGGGGCAATAAAAGTTGTGATGAGTCAAAGAGGTAATTATGTGTGATAGCAGGGTTTCTTTGGCTGGGGACCAGTAAGAGACACTGTCTGCATCCAACTCCTGGGATGTGCATGACAGTTCAGTTTGTGCTGCAGAGAATTATAAGTCTCCAGATGGGAGAAAGGTGAGGGAAAAGGCAGCAATCTGAGATGGGGCCAGGCCTAACTCAGACAAGAACAAGTCATTAAGCTAATGTCTCTCAGCTAATTGCACACACAGAGACATATCCTGCAAGGAAAACAGCCTGAGAAACAGCCTCATGGAATGGGCATTAAACAAACGCATTAAGCAGGAGAACAGTAATCCTTTTGCAGTGCCAGCAGGGTGTGAGGCATTTCTCATCCACAGGACTGCAGCCATTCAGTCACAGTCAGCCCACGGGAATCCCACAGAAGCAAGAAGCTGCAAGAAGCTACAAGCCCCCCCATCGTCACTTCGTGTACAAAGGCTCAGGGCAAAGAGGAAGAGATCTGGCTGATGATACATTTGTGCTGTTAAACATACCTCCCTGGAAAGAACTGCAAGCTCCACGTTTAGATTTAGTAATAAAATCATGAAATGGGAGCAGAGGAAGGAGGCCAAGACTTCTGGGTATTGTTTGCAGCTCTGCCCATGTTTGCTCAGTGATTCAACCTGGTGTTATTGGGTCTTTTAGAAACAGGCATCAATATCATTGGTTCCTTCCCTCTCTAGAAACCCCTCAGTCCAGGAGGGCAAACATGGGGGAATAGAATTTTTC